>VZUI01063561.1:0-22310 GCA_013401135.1 Cettia cetti | reverse complement strand
CCCCCCCCCCCCCCCCCCCCCCAATATTCCACACTTTTTCTAGTGCCTGGGTTTTGTTGTGGTTTTTTTGGGGTTTTTTTTTTTTTTTGGTTGGGTTTTTTGGGTTTTTTGGGTTTTTTGGGTTTTTTTCCAAGAACTTTGAAATATTTCATTTTCCTTCCAAGGCAGAACAAAGATATACTTCAATGACTAGAAATCCTGCTATGAAGCAAAATGATCACTTTTCATTTGGCTTTCTGAATGCTAACAAAAGCCAGCAGGAGAATTAATGTTAGGCTTCAGATATCTCCTGGCTACTCAAAAATTGCTGCTAGTGTTGTAGGCTTGCTTGCTCAGAATTATGTGAAATATTTTCTATGCATCTTATCACATGCTTTGTGAGTGTTGTAGTAATACAAGGAGTAATTTCAAAGTCTAAACATTTCTCCTAAGGAATAATCGTCAGTGGACATTTCCACAATACACCACAGAGGTTTTTCATGAAGGAAGCTACTCATTCAAGGTAAATCTGCAATAATGCCAAAGTGAATAGGTTCTGTGATTGAAAAAATGTCATTTAGGAGAGTGTAAAATCAGCTGCCGTGGAAGACATCAAGCAATCATCTAAACCAGCGTATTATTTTCAATAATGACCAGTCATGGGTGATCCAGAAAACATGTAAAAAGCATGAGTTTCCTCTCCTGTATTCTGACAGTGAGACTTTAACAGTCTCCTCATCCTGTCGAACAATGGCATTGGCTGCCCAGGGAAATGGTGGAATTGCCATCCCTGGATGTATTCTAAAGACACATTGATGCGGTGTTGAAGGATATGATTTAGTGGTGGGCTTGGCAGTGCTGGGTTAATGGTCAGCCTTGGTGTTCTTAAAGGTCCTTTACAACCTAAATTGCATGATTCTATGACTCTGAAAGGCACTGGTCATAGCAGAAATGGAAACGATTACACAAAAAAATACCTGGAATATTTTTCATGTGCTAGAGCTCCTGTTAGGCACAAAATTTGGCTGCTGTACAGGTGTTTTCACACCCATGACACAGAAAGCACTAATTTTCAAGAGTATACTTATATGTATTCAAAAGAGCTTTTGCTTTTTTGTGGTGGGTCCATTGCAAACCACTGCCTGGATTCAGCTTTCCAGGCCCTAACAATATTTGAATTCCAGGCAGTCTTTGTTTGATGTTCTCTCTGCTTCCACCAACACAAAACAAATCTAGCTAATGCAAATATGATAATCTTGCCAGCAGTGGGTTTAAAGGGTGCACATATAATTAAGCCACTTTTTTATTTGGATTTGCACTAGCTCCATCGACTTTTTGTTTATACATTTATCATTGTGTAAACATATATTTTGAAATGTGCAGTATAAGATTTTTGAGTCAAGTGCTTTTCATTGGATCTCCATAAAGTCTTGTGGAATGGTATCTATCTTTTTTACTCTCCCTTTTCTCCTCAGTCCCTTGTGATAGTCTATTACAAATGGCCCCTTCAAGAAGTACCTTTGAATCCTCTACCAGACTCTAGTATATTGCAAAACTTCCCAAATCCTCACTTCTTTCAAGGTTTGGCCCCACTTTTCCTGCTTCTCTATTTCCCTGCTGTTAGGCCACATGTCAGTCCAGGATTACCAGGGCTGATGATCCTTTGATCTGTTCCTCCCCAGATGGTAATCTTGTTCTTCAAGCTGTAAGAAAGACAGTACTGTTCCCACCTCAGCTTATTTCTCTTCCTGCTGAACCATATACTGCAGTTCCTAGAATGGGCTTTTTATACCCTAACCAGATCCTGGGAGCCCTTCATTGGCTACCTGTCTATGTTTCTGCAGTCAGAAACCCCCTCACTAAACACCCTCATTCCAGGTAGCACCAGTTGTCTTCCTTGACTGCCTTCTGTCCTATTTCACAACAGGGGGAAAGGCTTATGTGTCCCAAAGGAAAAATTCATCTTGTTAATGATATTGCATCTCACCATGACCCTATTTTGCTAGTCTTTGGGACAGCCTGGCTCTGATAGCACCAGCGCTGATCCCTTGGACACATACATGAACCAATAAACCACACAGGTCACTGTGGGATGTTTTGTGATATTTGGAGGGTTCTCAGAGCTAAAGAGAAGTTATGTACAGGATTAGACTGAGAAATGTCATAGAAGCACAGAGTAGTTAAGGTTCTAAAAGACCTCTAAGATCATCAAGTACAATGATTAACCCAGCAGTGCCAAGCCTGCCACTAAGCCACGTCCCTAAGTTCCACATCTTCAAGCCTCCAGGGATGGACATTCTTTCACTGCCCTGGGCAGTCTGTTACAATGTTTGACAACCCTTTGGGAAAGATACTTTTTCTAATATCCAATCCAAACATCCCCTGCTGCCTCTTGAGATCCCTTCCTCTGGTCCTTTCACTTGTTACCTGGGAGGAGAGACTGATCCTCACCTGGCTAAAGAGCTAACAAATCCTGTAAGGTGTCCTGTGGGATGTGGTCTGATTTCCCTGCCCTTTGCCCTCTCCATCCTGCTGTCCCCTTACCTGAGGTTGGAGTCATGGGGGCGGCTGCCAGGCCGTTCATGTTCAGAGCCGCCATCTGCTGCATCTGGGCCGCGGCAAAGGCTGCCATGGGGTTCAGGTATCCGCCCTGCGCCACCGACGCCATGATCGCCGCTTGCTGCTGCATCAGCTGGAACAAAGAGAGCAGGGAAAAAATATCACGTGGTCACTGCCGGGGCAGCCTGTGGCACTGGCACCAGGAGGGCACCCGGTGAGGGGGGGATGCATCCCAAGGTTTTGGGGTGTCAGAACACCACCCCATGGTACCCCCCACCAAGGCTTGGTCATTCTTCTTTTTACAGGGCCTGGAAGCAAAGGGCATCTTTACAACTTGGGGTCTTTATGTCCCCACCCCAACATATGTTCCCTAGTGTGGAGGTCTCCTGTGACCTGGAGTCAGCCCACCAGCTCCTTGGTACTTCTGGTCAGAAAGGCAGAAAAAAAGTATTTATATAGGCAAAACACAGTATATTTGAGCAGAGCAGTTCCGTGGCTTACATTGCTTGTATCAAAACTTTGGGAAAGCCTGGAGATTACTGATGGGAGACCAGTGTATGTAGCAAAAGGGGATTCTTTCTACAAAGCAGAAATTTTAACTAGTTCTCTAGAGCTAACCTGATTTATTGCCATCTGTCAGTGACAAAAATCACTTTTTCTGCTGCTGCCAGGAGGCTTCAGCTGGTTACTGAGCAAAACCTAAACCAAAACTTCTAATCAGATTGTAGCATCTATTTTCAACACTATCAGAGACCCCCAGAAGCGCTGTACAAGAGAAGGGAGCTCCCCTGTTTTAGCAAGATTGATATTATCTAATGAGAAAACCCCTTCCCTGTGGTTTTGATCTGGGTTGACTTTCTCAATTAATTTTTTTTCCAGAAAGTGGTCAAAATGCTGCTTCTTTCAGGGCACCCACAGAAGTCAGAAATAAGGAACCCAGGCTGCATTTTCAGGAATTTGGGGCTAAAAATTTTGGAGCAGAAGGCTGGTGAATGTTTACAAATCCTGGAAATGCTTTTTTGATTAAAACAAGACTTTGTTATCATTATGTTGCACTCAGAACCTAGCACACAGCTGGTGCAGTTCATGTGTACAGTATGGCTGCAGAGTGATTTTAAAATCGTCCTGGGGTGAAGGATAAGACGGTTTGGTTGAAGCTGCTTCTTGTCTCCTTTTCTGATGCTGTATAAAGAGCCAGATGGGGTGGGTATGTCTGAGTATCCAACCCTCAATAGTGACAAGTGCTGGGTGCTTAGAGAAGGTGTGGGGGAAAGAAGACGTGCAGAAAGTTTGGGAAACCTCACTCTGTACATTCCTCAGCCTCTGGTAATCTGTGACTTGATGATAATAGTGGAAAAGAGAAATGTTTTTCTGTGGTGATTTTAGAAGTGAGTCATGTCTTTGCTGTCTCCAAAATTGTTTCACTGCTCTCTCTGATTTCACTCTCTCTCCCATCAGGAAATCACCTCTGATGCTGTTCTTTAAACACATGGGACATGCTTCTCAGAATTAAACAGACCTCAGAAGTCATGGCAAGGAACAGACTGTTCCCTTCTGTTCACTTTAATATTGAAGTATCAGCTAAGTTAGCTGTTCTTACACATACACACTAAAACAAACCCTTGAAATCACTGCACTCATTCAAATATTGAAATTTTCCCTGTCACTATCCATAAACAGTCCAAAGTTAGGGGTGCTTTGACAGCAACCTGCTGAATAATCATGCACAAGTTATGTAAATTTGCCATGATTTCTCCAGTAATAAAATGTAACACATAATACCTGACTCCACAGATTGTCAGATCTACAGGTGAAATGTGTTGTACTGGGTTTGAGTATTATTATTTTTTGAAGCCTAATGCAGATTGATGGCAAAGTGGTGGCTTTCCCTTTGATGGTTAGTTACCCTTTTTTATTTATCCTGCATAAGGCACTTCTACATTTTAATTAGTGATATTTTGCTCATTGCAATTACTGATGGAGTGATTAGACAACCTTTTGTATCATGCACTATGTTGATTCTCCTTTAAGGAGTACATTTGTTCCTGGGCATCATTTGAGTTTATTCTCCAGAGGAGGTACTGAGCAGGCGATATTAGAAAGTTTGCCAAGGAAGTGAAGGAGGAAGGGGAATCCATCTATCTTTAATACTGGATTGACTTCAACACTAAGTGTGCTGACACACATCTCATTTTCTGTTCTGGGTATTTTTGACAAGCTTTCTGCCGTACTTCTGAGGTCACAGTTCCCATTTATGCCCATTCCACTCTGTTTGGAGGTGCTCAGGGGCAAAGGCTAAGGGAGAAGAATAGGGGGCTCCTACACAGCCCAGTGGCTAATGGTCAGAGCTTGGCTAAGTGAAATGGCACCACGAGGGTGGGAGGACGGGAACTGTAACCTTGAAGAAAGCTGACAGCATTAGACCTACCTCCTTCCCCCCCAGGGTGGCTCTAGGGAAATTTACAGGAGAACAAGTCCTGTAAGGGTTACCAATCTTCCTTCTAAAACCTCCAAGGCATTCCCAGTGAAAGTCACCCCAGTCCTTCCACAGCTCCCCCTGAAGACAAATGTCCCATCCACTCTCCTTTCACTTTGAAAGAGACCCAGTATATGGTCCCAGTTAATAAAGCTGTAGAAAGTGAGGCAGTGACCCCACCAGAGGCAAATCAATAGCAGCAGGGCCCCTGGGTATTGTGTACTTTAAAATATGCCATTTGAAATGCAGATTTTCCCTGCCTGGGCTGGGGCTACAGAGCACTAATCAGGAAGGCAGCAACCTTATTATCTCAGACTGATCCAAGGGGACAGAGAGGAGCTTTTCCCTCCCTTAGCTGAAAGGACGTACTTCCTTTTGCTTCTCCTGCTTCCTTTGCATGACCTTTACCTCAGCATTTAGAGCTTTTTCCCATCCATTTAAAAGATTCATTCCTTCTTTCCTGCTATCTTTTCTATTGCTCAAATATTCATCTTCTGAGGAGACCAGGAGGTTCTACCGGACTTGTTCCTGACCTTGGATGGCACCCCAAGAGATTTGAGCCTGCAGTCACCATCCAAATGCTTGAAACAGGTGGAGAGGCACTGGAAAAGCCATCCAAAGTATGGGAATGGGCGGCAGTGTTGGCTGATCAATAGAGACACATGGAAGGGCTTGTCTCACATATCTTTTTCCTACTTTAAGTTGCAATGGTACTCAAGGACAGGAAATACTGTCCTTTTCTTACAGGAGGAACAATTGCATGGAGAGATGAAGGAACTTTAGCAGAGCAAAAAAAGTCTTGCTAGAAATAGGAAAAGCATGCACAGGCCACCTTCCCCATTCCTCAAAAGAAAAGTGTGTGAAACTGAAGAAGGGGAAGAGGAAAAAGAGGATTATTTCTGATGAGCTCTTTTTGAAATGGTATGATTGTTGCCCTTCAGTCTTTCTCTGAACAATGTGATGACCTCCTTTTTTTCCTGTGCTATTTTCTATCTTTGTCTCTGAACCACACAATGTTTTGTTTAACTTTTCATATTCTTCATTCAGCAATAATAATAATGAAAGTAACAACAGCATCCCACACTTCCCACCTCTAATGATTTATACAAAGACTTAGCTAATGAATCCTTATGGTATCTCTGTGATGGAAAGAGGCAAGTAAAGTAATCAATCAAGCAGTAATACAACTCATATTTGGTAAAATCATATAACTGACAAATTCAAGCCTGCTATACCTAACTTGCAGCTGGGAGTTAAAACTAAAAATACTTTCCAAGCCTTGAAACAAACAGAAAATAATTGGTAGAAAAATCAGAATAGTCCTTCATGCTTCTTATGTTTTCTTGGAAATAGAAATTTCTGCTTTGAAAATAAATATAATTAGGATATTAACCTAAACAAATTCATGTGTCTTAGTGACTTTCCAAAGTCTGACACACAATAGCTTGGGTTCCTAAGTTCCTGAGAACTGTGGAAAACCCTGCAAAAGACCTAAAATATTTGTATGTAGAGCACAAATCTTAGTGTTCATTATTTCTGAATTACCAGAGATCTGGTGGTCAGAAATATGGTATTTTCCCTGCTGCAAAGTATTATGGCCTCAAAATAGCTTCCTCTTCTGGAATGGATCAATGCAAATAATTTGCATAACAGGTAGTATTTACCAAACATACCGTCCCATTTTGGTAATTTAAATGTAATAACTGTCATATCTGGGAGGTAGCCTGTTGTCAGTAATTCTTCCCTGATTTCATAGGGCTAGCTGATTTTTTTTTAAATATCTCTCCAAAATAATTTCACAGTACAAATTGAAGAAATATTGGAAAAAGCAATTCTTCCTGTCAGCACTACCTCAGATCATTTAGCAGAAATATACTTTCATCTCCATAGGAGCTGGACAGGGAGGCACAACACTGCACCCAGGGTTTTATGGTCAGCATGGTAGTTGCTGTTGCCCTAACTTCCCAAGGAGATCACTTAAGGTGATGTCTGAGAGCTCTGCTGGGCTAGATAGTCCAAATTTTTGTTGCCGTTATTGTCTGCAATTCGGGAGCAGCAGCCATTTATACTTTTCCAGAATGAGGAGAGCTGGGATTTACTTAGAAAGGACTTTTTCCAGGCCAGAGAACAAATGTTAGCAGTGCCTGTGTTGCCTCTGTCTGAGCCGATTTGTTTTTACTCACCAACTCTATACCTATCCCCTGCTGCAGGATACAATCAGTCCCATGGCTGGAGTTTGGCCAGAAGACTGTGGCTAACAGTCCCACCTTATTTTTTATGCAAACTTGATTTATGACTTTGATCTTATCTTAAATAATTTAAAAATTAAATAATTTATACTGTATCTGTCACTTTCCAAGGCTCCTTCCTTTGTTCTTTGCTTTTCTGCATTTTCCCATCTCCCTCATCCTTTTTTGATCTGTGCACATTTCCTTTCAGCATGGTGAGGCTTCACTGACATGAAACAGGCACTAAACACTCCTTGCCCCTTTTTCTTCACTGAAAGACCTGCAGGAACTCTAGCTTATTTGTCCCAAGATTATACTACGACCATTCACAGACTGTTTTGATTGTCACTGCTTGTGATTTTGGGCTTGGCCACTCAAAAGTAGGTGTGCTGTGCACTGTGAGGTGGAGAGTGTGCCTGCAAGTTCTTCCTAGACTGGCAGCAAATCAAAGGTGGTGTGAGGTAGTATCAATCTCCTTCTCTCCAGGCTGAATCCAGATCTATATCTCAACCTGGCCTTAGACTGCAGAAACAGCCGTCAGTACCCAGCTGATGTAGATCCACAGTAATCTGACAATGAAAAAGACTAGTGCCCTGTACACTTGTGAAATAAAATAAATAATTGCTCCATAAAAGGGGAAGTTAAATGAGTATGGGAAGATATTGCTGAAGAGAAAAAACTAAAACAATCAAAAAACCCACCCTGAAATAAATTAGAGTAGGGGCTCTGGGAGCTTTAGGAAGCTATGAAATCTGACTTGCCTTGAGCTGCATACAAAAGAGGTGAGATAGGTCTGATGTGACTTTCTGTGCCACTGAAATAGCATACAGAGTGCCAAGCTTTGTCTGATCTGCTTGAAGGTGGCACATGAGGAAGGGATAGAAAACCACACACAGTGAAGAACTCTTTTTTTTTTTTTTTTTTTTTTTTTTTTTTTTTTTTTTTTTTTTCTCTTCTCTGTGTCTAAGGCCAGATGGCTGCTGAACCCCAGGACTAGTTGCTCGGCTGATATGACATCCTGGCTGCTATCTGGGTCAAAGTTGTTTAAGTTGAGGCTGAGGGGGTTGGCAGTGTGCAGCAGGCAGGGAGAGCTGTGGCATAGCCATTTTCTGGGCTGTAAGGGAGGTAACTTAGAGAAGAGCTGGGGCCCAAATCTGTCCTGATGGCAACACTAAAGTTGATCTGTCAAACTTCAATGGACTGAGACCCTTGCTGACTGTCTTCAGCGGTGCTGCTGGGTTGGCAAACCCATGGCTGCCCACCAGTCTATCAAACAGCCACATCATGGGGGTTTCTGCTGCACTGACCATCTTGGTGCATTGAGACCTCTTTGGAAACTAATCCAGTCACAGTGATGTGTAAGATGCTTCTCTGGGGGAAATTCAGCAAGAAACTGCAGCAACGGGGTCCTGAGCAACCTCCCCCATGGGGACAGACCATTAGGAGCTACTGAAGAAACATGGTCATGGGATTGCTTGGGAATTCTTATTTTCTGTAGATACATCAGTCAGGTTTGGACTGCTGGGGGATAGCTGGGAGGACAGACTATGAGTATGAATCAGAGAGCCTGAAGTCTCATGTTTGTGCTGGCCTTACTCTTAAGCACTGAGGCAATTCTTACGCTTATGTTACTGCCATACCACTCTGAGAAAGCTCATGGAGAGACAGTACAAAAGAGAGCCGTGTCCCTGAGGGAGAAGAGAAAATAAATAAATCTAATCATCAGGTTTATTTCTATGTGAGGAAACAAGATCAAGGACAATTCAACCAATGTCACAAGAGTTGCTGGTGGCAGTGGCATCACCCATCATGACAGTCCTGCTCCTGATATTTCACCTTCCCTCCTCTTGGCTTGTTTCAGGCAGAATAAAACTGCTGTCTCCCTTTCCCTCTCCCCTATTGATTCCTCCATCTCCTGCTGGCATTTGTGAGGTGCCAATCCCCCTGATATCTTAGAGCCAGCAGTCTGAGCTGGATTAATCGGGACCAAGGCAACGTCACAGAGCCTCAATTCTCCCTTCCTTTCCTTTCATGTGAGATGGAGCAGATAGGGAGGCTGATTGAGAGACAGCATCTGAGCACACTCTGGGTGTACAGGCGCCACACAGAAATCTGATCCCATCATTTAGACAGCTCTGAAGTCCCCAGGGTAATTGGTGTCCCCAGCTTGTCATATCCAATGGGTCAAGATCTAAAACTTATTCTTTCCCCCTTATTAGAATTTTCATCAGGAAAATAAGAGGAGTAAGGGTCCAATTCTGCTTTCACAGAAATTAACATGAAAAAAATCTGTTTGTTTTAAGTGGATGGGAGAAGACCAGGAATTGTTTTTCCTCTTCCTTCCACCTTGGTTACTCACCTCCCCTCATAATGCACCTGCACTATCTGGTGAGAAACAGAGGAAACTTTTGTGGTGTAAAGGTACAAACTGCATCCTCTCATATCAGTTGTCCTAGGTTAAAATGTAAGATGTGCCCAAAGTATGTATTCTATCACCATCTTCATGAGCTGTTCAAACCAGGTGGGGCAGTGTTTCCCTTATCTTCTGCTAATGGCTCATCAATGCCTTGCCCATGACTCATAGATAACTCCCCTGGGAGCTATCTCTCTTTAATGGGCCATCAAGGACCCATCACATGACTCATAGAATGATATCAGCCCATTGTGAGATGCTCCTCCCAGGGGGAGGAGCCAAGCATTCCCACATGGATATAATCCAGGGTTTGGGACAGCATGGGAGGCCTTTTCCCCACTGGATTCCCAGAGGACAAGAGCTACCAGACCTTCTCTTCAGGATTACTGCTTCAACAAGACCATTTCATCTGGACTGCTACTACCCCCCTAACAGGGTGTCAGGTTGTATTTGACTCTGTCAGTATCTTGTACTATTGAATTTATTTTATTTTACTTTATTTTACTTCTTCTTTCTCTTATTAAATTGTACTTCTGAATTGGAGTCTCTCACCAGCACATCAGTATAAACCTTGTCTGGAAATGAGAAGTTGCAATGAGTTAATTCAAGAAGAGTTTTTGGACCAGAACATCAGGACAGTGGTGTCTTTACCATCTCTCCACTGCCTGACCAATCTCTGTAGAGTAACACTGAAGCCGCTTCTTCTGCCTGACAACCTCAGCAAACGTTTGTCCCAAGCTGTCTATGGATTGCCTCCTGTTAATTCCTCTGGTACATGGGGAAAAGGGTAGTACATCCCTCTGATAGTCTGCTGGCTACTGACCTAGGCTCATTTAGGATTTAATCTCTCTTTTCCTCTTTCTGCAGCCTTCCCTTGCTAGGGGTGTGTTAAACACAGCCAGGCTGAGGAGGATGTAGCTCTTCTGTCATGTGAGGAAGGGAGCAGAGGACAAAGGAAGAGACAGAGACTGACTTTGACTAGGAATAAAAGTAAAGATAGCAAAATGGAAGTAAAAGTAGAATTTTTCTAGAGGAGAGAGAACAAAAACTCCAGAAGTGTCCTGAGAGGTGCAGGTGGAAGGAGAGGAGAAACTTCAGTGGAGCTCTACAGCACATCCTCAAAACTCTTCATTGGCTCACATAAGGGGTAGGCTGGGTTGTACCGAGCATTCAATGAGGCACAGGACCATCAGAGAAGAACAGAAATGTCAAGACCTTAAAATTATAAAATTTAAAAGTAATTATTAAAATTATAAAGAGAACATGGTGATGTGATGGGAAATACTTGGTGCCAACACATGAGAAAGAAACAGTCAGGGAAGAAAGGAAAACCTTGTGGTCGTTGCACTGGAAGGAGTATTGGCACACCAGAGTGTTATTCCTGAACTTGCCCGGCATATCTGAGGCAAGATTTGGGTCTCCCATTCAGGAAGATTTTATTCTGGACAATGTGTTCAACAGTACTTCCCTCCTGTGCAGAGGGCCACATTTTGCTATCAAATAGATGAAGTACTGATATACACTGTCATTGCCTGAAAATCTGCTTCAGAGAAAGCAGCCAAAGTCACTGGGCAGTATGGTGTTCTGCCTGCTGCAGACATCACCTCCACCTTTCTCCAAAATATCTGGCAGAGAGTCCAAGTTGCCTGAACCTGGTCTTGTCTTGCAGATCCTTGTTAGGAAAACAAGTAATTTAGCTTAAGGAAAACAAGTAATTCCAGAGGCATCTATTTCAGAACACCATCAAGAGCCCAGTCCCCTGTACAGTAACATCTCCTCAGGTTTGCTATGTCCACAGGAAATTTGAAGTTAGCAAAACAGGAGTTTTTTTCCCAGTGTGCTTCAATCACATTCTTTGGGGCAGCAGGACTGCGTGTGAGCATATGTCCATGTGTACATTTTATTATTACCTATCGTGCTTTGTGAATCTAAAAGCATTTCTCTCAACAGCTGCTGTTTTATCCTGTGGTCACTCCAAAGGTACCCACAGTGATGCAAGGTGCAACATGTCATGGTGACATGGGGCAGAGAACTGGCTTATTTTATCCAAAACCTCTAAGTGTAGTTGTGCTTTTGTTTGACAACAATGGCTTAGCCCCATAGTAAGTGTTTTGCAAGGGTCTACACATGACCAGAAGTTATTGCTAGAACTGTCTGTGGCATCTTGGAGACACCTGGAAGATTCCTAGAGTCTACCCTGCATGGCATGGCGAATTTATTCCCATCATGTTACCAGTTTAACAGATAAGCCACTGCTTCCTCTTCTGCCCAGGTTTTTGTCCACTCCCACGAGTTTTTTGTGCATTTCCAGGTGATACTCCTCCTCCCATGAACACACAGAGCTGGTGTCTATACTTACTGCCTGTGCATAGGCGCCATAAGCTCCAAACTGGATGGCCATGGGGTTGAACATGCCCATTTGTCCTGCCATTTGCTGCATGCGCCTCATTGTACGCTCCTTGTCCGTGTCCGCAAACTTCACCACCAGGCTTGAAGAGGCTCCCTGCAGCACAGAAAACAAAAGGAGACACACAGGGAATGAGCCTGATGCACACCAGCTCATCAATCCATACATCTAACACAGATTTAGTAGAATGGGAACCAGGTGCTGATGTTTTCCATGCAACCTATCAGGCTATGAATTTTGACCCTTGCAAGAGGGTGAGAGCATCAGGAAGTAAAGGACCCTGGAGGGTGAATGCCAGCAGGCTGGCTCCTAGCTGCCTCCAAAATGTCACTTACTTTTTCTCTGCAAAAGTTGTTGCCTTATTCTTTCAACCTTCGGGCTCAGAATGTTGTCTTCGTCAGAGGACAAAGATCTGGACTCAGTGCAGCAAAACATAAGAGGCTTTGCTGCATGAATGTGATAGGATTTGTGGACTGATTAGTTTTGGTCAAATGTCTGAGGTCTCTGTATTCCAGACCCCTGAAGTGGATCACCCTTTCACAATGCTGTGTCTTGTAACACCCGAGTCCAGTGAGAAATCCCTGTCCAGTCTTCGAGACAGGAGTCAGTATGCTGGGCAGGGAGGATGTGTCATCACGAAACAGCCTCTCTGCAGCACTGCTAAATTAAGAGAGCAAAAATAATACTGGATGGACTTGAGCTTCCTCTCCACTAACAGTAGGAAATAGAGGCTACCATGAAAGACCCAACACATTTCCAGGAAAGGTTTACTATATTAGGATTATGCCTGCAGTCAAAACCAAAGCAGAACTACGAATGATCATCAGGGTTGCTTGCAGAAATCTGTGAAAAATGTAGTGCTTTTGGGAATGAAAGAAATCCCTCTCTTTCCCAAAACCAGAGAAAAGGTCAGTAGCTGCAATCCTTAAATTTCTGATAGGAGGCAGAGAGGAGAAGAAATAGATCTACTTAGGATGGTATTTTTTGGTCTGTCTCCAAGGAAGTCCTAACTTCACGGGTTGGTTGTTTTCCCACAGGGCTGCCTCCCCAGGGATAGAGGAGGTGTAGGGGAGGGAGAAGCTGGCTACAGCCCTGACAGCAGGGGACAGTTGCCCTGGGAGCTGGGCTGCTACCCAGCCCAAGGAGATGGACAGGTGAGCTGTCAGGACACTGACAAAGAGCAACAGAAATAATTATTCTCCCATAGCTTTTGTTTTGACAAACTAGTATTCACTGGCAGAGGCACAGTCAGTGGGGAAATGACCAGCTCAGTTTTTGGCTGTGGTAGTAGAGGAAGACCAGCTCCATTCTGCAGGAGCTGAACTGTTGCAGGACACTTGTTTTCCTAGCAAAAGAGGAATTTTCTGAGATTGCACAAGAAAAATATTAACTGGCTTACACACACCCTTATGTACCTGTAACCAGAAAAAATAGTCTCAGTGAAAGCAGAATTACTCTGCTACAAATTGGGAATAGTGTAGTAAGCCACAGCTATAGACATACATATATATAAGTCTAAGCTATACATATTCAGTAGCCTCTTCAGATCCTCAGTTATGAATAGTCTTGAGGAATTAACCTGCTAAAAAAAGACCCCAACAATCTAACACCACACAATGAGCTATGTTCCCTTGGATTAGCAATCTGTTCTGGGAGAAAGTGATTTTCATTGGCAAAAAATCTTTCTTTTTGACCTGTTAGTCTCTCTCTAATAAATCTATAACCCCCTCACACAATGTGGTGGAGAGGAAGGTTTTGAAAGAAGTGCTTCAGGAAAACAAAGGGATGCTGCGATGAATACTCCATTCAAAGATAGAGAGCAATCTTCAGCAGTTATTATAAAACCAAAACAGAAGGAGGAGTGGAGGAGAGCAGAGAGAATAAAAAACCTGTAGCCAAAATTCCCCTGCATTTCTGTTGAAGGCTGGGTGACTTTTATTTTTTTTTTTAGATCACATGATGCAGATATTGATCCTTCCCCAAATCACACTCTTAATTGCAGCTCATCGACAAATGAATATTTTAATGCATACATTTCCTGCTAATTATCACCTGGACCAGTTCTTAATTAGATTTCAACACTCATTTAATTAACCCTGATCCAAGAGACGGTGTGGTAACTTGCATCTAATGATCTAAACCTATTTGCAGCTGTATTGGAGGGAGGCACTGGTCCACAGCAGATTGGGCTGTTCAGAGCTGCTGTTGTGATTTGCAGAGCCTGCATCATGATGGGCACAGTGCAGGATGGAGGATTTTGAAACTGAGTAAGGTGAGAGTGTATTCATCTCTGCAGAAGGGGATTTGAAGATGTGAACCTGCTCTTGTTACCATGATAGAGAAGTGTAAATAAGTTGGTGTCTTCCTTCTCCTTTTCTTTCAATCTCTGCTTGCCCTGGAAGTCTTAGGGCCAGAGAACTGCCTCAGGCATTGGCTGATGCCTCACACTGTTGAAAACCAAGCTATTATTTTAGATAGCATCGCAAAAACATGGGTAACTTCCACAAGAAGTGCTTGCCCCTGGAGTGTTCTTCCCTTCTGATGTGAGTCATAGTGACTGCACAGCAGCTGTTTGACCCAATGGGATCTCATCTTGCCGTCTGAGAGATGTTTTTCTGGGTTGCCTGTCGCAGCAGGACTTCAGGCCTCTTTGAACATTGCTATCATATACACAGGGCAGAAAGGCCATTTGCAAATAGATGTAAGCTAGACCACACACTACAAAGAAAGAAGAGAAAAGAAGAGGTTTCTCTAAGTGTTCTCTACAATGAGATGTGCATGTAAGTGGTTAAAGATGTGTAGCCAGCAGAGATGCTGCATTGCTCTTGAATATGAAGACTGACCTTGGGATTGATGCTTTCAGTATGTGGTTCCTCATGTGCAGCTTTTTCATGTGGCCCAAAGGAAATCAGGCAGTAAACTGTATCAGATCAGCCAGTGCAGGACTTTTAACAGTGGAGCCAAATATTGCTGTTCACATACAGCAGAACAAGCTTACTTTCTACTCCAGTGAATTCTACTAATCTGCTGGATAACAATAGAAATGCCCCAGATTTTCCATAGGGTAGAAATGCCACAGCCCTTCATCTGAACTATATTGCTTCCATGAGGAGTTGAACCATGGTGTAAATCAGCTATTGTCTGCTGACAAAGGCAGTAGGTCCAGTCTGCTCTGTCATTTACTAATAATACATAATCTCCTTGCTCTCTCTGGTTCTTGGACTGGACCTCATATTTTGCTAAACCCCATGAGAGTTGCAGTGGGTAAGTCAATAACATCTCAAGTGTACTTCTGCATTTTTTGGAGGAAAGTAATTTCTCTACCCTGCAGACCCACAATTAGAAGATACTATCATGAAAGTGAGCATTCCTGCTGGTACCTCTGCAATAGGCTGCTTGCAACTGGAATTTATCTCTTTCCCCATCAAATCAACATCCTTTTTCAAGGGCTTTGATATCTACTGATGAAAAGAATGATAAGGGATAAGTATTATTATGCTTCTCCTATTCTCTCTTGGGCCAGCAAATCTACTTAATATGACTGTCTTTCTTCCCATCCCCCTCCCATGCATGGTAATGAATTGCTCTCCTTTTTCAGCAGAGTCAGGTACTCTCTAGGTTGGTGAGGTGAGGGAAAAGATGGAGGAAAAATCACTCTGCACCACATTCACTTTGTAATCCCTAATCAGAGTCCTCTGTGAGAAAAACTAATTTCCCAGCCTGTCTTGACGTGTGAAATAAAGTCATTCTTGAAAACAGGAGCTTGACAGGTCGCTTGTGAAATTTCATATTCAGCTAAAAATAAAATATCCATCCATTGATATTTCATTTAAAGGCAAAGGAAAACAAATCTATTGCTTGGTTGTTGGAACTTTTTCTCATTAGATATGGTATTCCAAATGGAGTGTATACTCAAATTAAGTAAAAGCATTTTAGGAGGCCAGACATTACTGTCTGGCAGCAGGGAAAGATCACAGAGTCACAGAATCAACTAGGATGGAAAAGACCTTTGAGATAATTCAGCCCAACCTCTGACCTAACACCACTGTGTCCACCAGACTATGGCATTGAGTGCCACATCCAGTCTTAAGCACCTCCATGAACTGTGACTCTACAACCTCTCTGGGCAACCCATTCCAATACACAATCACCATTTCTGTGAAGAAATTTCTCCTAATGTCCAACCTAAACCTTTCCTGGAGCAGCTTAAGACTGTGTCCTCTTGTCCTATTGCCTAGGAGAAGAAACTGACTCTCCCTTGGCTACAGACTCCTGTCTGTACAGGTTCCCCCTGAGCTTCTTTTCCAGGCTTCCAACAAACCCCAGGTTCCTTGGACATTCCTCATAAGACTTATGCTGTAGAAGAAGGAAATACAGGTGACCTCATCCCTGATAAGTAACAGTTGTGTTAATTACCCAGTACAGCCTCGCCCTGATGAGTCACAGCTATATACAATAAAGATAAGTGTGATAAAAGGGAGAGGGTTAGATGGTGAGGGGGGGGAATAATGAAGGAGGAGGAACCTTGAAGAAGAAGGATCCTGAAGAGAGAGAATCACTCCTATGAGGCCAGTCTGGGTGTGCAGTTAGAGCCTATTGTTGGAACCTGCAGTCACAGTCTAGCTGGGTAAAAGCCTGCATTCAAATTCTGCCCTCTGATACCTGCAGCCATGGTTTAGAAGAAAATAACCAGCAGTCAGAGGCTGCAGAGGAAACCTACAGCAGCATCTTACTATAGCTGGAGTCAGGATGGCTAAGCTGTAAAGAGGAATAAGCTTTTCATGCTGCAATAAACAAGAAGTCTGTATCTTGGCTCATTTCTACCCTCTAACAAGAGGGCTACTGCAAGATTATGCTACCCTTCACCATCTTTGGACTTTGGACTCCACACACCCTGTCTGGACATACTCCAGCATCTTGATATCCTTTCTAAATTGGGGGGCCCACAACTGGACACAGTATTTAAGGTAAAGCCTCACCAGTGCCAAGTACAGGGGAAGAATTACTTCCCTGCTCCTGCTGGCTACACTACTCCTGATACAGGCCATGTGCCATTGGCCTTCTTGGCCAACTGGGCACACTGCTGGCTCATGTTCATGGTTGACACCGGCACCTCCACATCACTTTCTTCCTGGCTGCTGTCCAGTGACTCTGTTTCCAGCCTGTAGCACTGCAGGAGGGTGTTGTGGCCAAAGTGCAGCACCCAGGACCCCATCTATTGTTGGATTGAGCCCACCTATCCAGCCTGCAGAGGTCCCTCTGCAGAGCACTCCTACCCTTTGACACTCCCCCTCAACTTGGTGTCACCTGCAAGTTTGCTGGTGGTGGACACAACCGCCTCATCTGGATCACCAATAAAACAGGACTGGGCCCAACACTGATCTCTGGAGGACACCACTGGTGTCTGGCTGCCAGCTGGATACAGCACCATGCCTCACCACTCTCTGGGCCTGGCCATGCAGCCAGTTCCTAACCCAGCAAAGAGTGCTCCTGTCCAAGCCACGGGCTGTCAGCTTATCCAGGAGGATGCTGTGGGAGACAGTGTCAAAGGCCTTGCTGAGGTTCAGGCAGACACATCCACAGCCTTCTCCACATCCACCAGATGGGTCATCTGGTCATCAAAGGAGATCAGCTTGGTGAGGCAGGACCTGCCCCTCCTAAACCTGTGCTGGCTGGGTCTCATCCCTCGGCTGTCTTGTAGGTGCCATGTGATTGCACTCAAGATGATCTGTTCCATAACCTTGCTGGGGACCAAAGTCAGGATGACAGGCCTGTATTCTTCTAGACCCTTCTTCCAGCCCTTCTGATGGATGAATGTCACATTGACCCCTCCAGTCATCTGGGATCTCCTCAGTGAGCTAGGACTGATGATAAATGATGGAGAGCAGCTTGGCAAGCTCTTCTGCCAGCTCCCTTATCACTTTAGGATGGATCCCATCTGGTCCTGTAGACTTCTGAGCACCTAGGTGGCTCCGCAGGTCTCTTAACCGCTTCTGCTTGGATTACAGGAAGGCTGTTCTGCTTCCCATCCCTGTCTTCTAGCTCAGGTGTCCAATTGCTTCTGCCTAGAACAATATTCTTAGGAAATATTCTGTGAAGGTCTGGATTTGCAGAATATATACCAGAATTTCCTTTTCCTGCCAGCCCTTTAAATCTACTCTTATTCAGTAGGTTACTCATCTCTACAGATGGTTAGACATCTTTTTCTTTCAAAACTGATGAATCTGGGCCTAACTTGCCAAAGTCATTAAATTGTTTCCCTTTAAGCTTAGTGAATCTCCTGCTGGAGGCAAACATACATTTAAGTACTTTAATACAAGGGTGTCTTGTGGAGGTGGACCTTCACATCTTCATTAGCTCAAATGGAGCCAGGTAAATGGCCAAATATTTTTTTAAAAATTTGTTATATTGAAATTCCAGTGACTAAAGGTCTTGAGTCAAGAGATCTGAATGTGCAGATCCTATAAAATACCTTCCAAAATGTCAGCCATGAACATTAAGATGCTTAAATGGGTAGGTGCTGCTGGATGCTTCTCTTTTAGGGAATGACTGTATTCCCAAGCGTCATCAAAGAAATGGGTTTGCTTGTGGTGGAAATTTTGCCTTAGCACTCCCTTATTGACTACAAAACAGAGCTGGGAGGATGCTGACCTTCAGCAAGACAATCACGGTAATATTTCCATACAAAGATCCCTGATGTTAAGGCCCAGAAGCCAGAGGAGGATTTCTTTGCTTTGGGCTCTGTCATCTCAGACACTTTGGCATGATGTCCTCTAAGTTTGAAAACAAATTTGGAATGTTTTTGGAAATGCCTAGGCAACTCTGTTGAAAAGATGGCTGCTGAATTAGGCAGTGGGGTTTGACCCCAAACTAGGATTTTAGGCAAGCAAAAAGGAAACTATTGTCCAATTAAACCGCAGAGAAGTGGGAATTTCAGCTAAGCAGAAATGTAATTACCCACGCTGGAAGGTGACCAAAAAACCAGGACTAATATCCCTCCCATCTTGTGAAATACATTATTTTTTTGCACTCAGGGCTTCAATTTCATGTCTCATCTGAAAGATGAGTAGGACAGTAGTCACTAGGAGCTATTTCCACTGTACAGTCCTGAGAGCCAGTTTAGACAGTCTTGAGAATGACAGAGATGGAGAGGGGAAAGGAGGCATTCATCCAGGACTGTAGTGATAGACCCTTTGATAATGCTGCTCCCTCAGTAGAGAAGATTCTTCATGCAGTGTCTAAGCAGAGACAGTTGCTGCAGGTACTTCCCTTCACAAGTCTCCAGAGCTGTTAATTTATTTGGAGTGGAAGCTTGATTTAGGTTTTATTTGCCCATACACTACTTACCAGGTGTCTCTCAGAGCTAAAGTTATTGCTTTCCACAGGGCAACAGAATCATTGAGTCCTGGTGTCACTGTACCCAATTCTAATTAGAAAGAACTCAATATATAACCCAGGTGTTAGTATACCTCTCGAATGAAAGCCAGATATCTGAAAAACCTAAACTTAAAAGCAGAGTTCTTCAAGCACTTCTGTATTTTTCAGCTCAGTCTATGAATGATAAAAGTCCTCACAAAATCATTCACCCTCCTTAATGCATCATGAAGTGGGAGGCATTGTAACACCAACAGACTAGAAATTCTTTCCTGATATTTAAGAGTGTGAAAGCAGTAAATATTTCTTCTTTTTTTTGTCTATTTGAAGAAAAACATAAAATCCAGAATACAAAAGAAAGCATTGTGTATTTCCCCCTTACAATGAGAGCAACATGTTTTGAAAGATTAGATATATTTAGTTCCATAGCAACTAAAAATATACTTCCCCATAAAATATCTTTACACTGCCCCCCCCCCCAAAAAAAAAAAAAAAAGGCTTAATATAATTACAATTAAGAACATATTTGGTAGCTGCAGTATAGAGCCCTTTGAATGATTATTCCTTTCAGTTAAACAAGCAAGGATAAAAATAAGGGAAGTGGAATTATTCCAGAGTCATATAGTGAATTGACTATTGTCAAAGTAAAGTAGCATCTCAACCAGCTATGGGATCCTGATGCTTCAGGACTCTGCTCACAAGAGCTCCATACCTCTTTGGCAGCTCAGGATGAGGACATGAACAGCCTATGATGACTTGGGAAAAAAAACAAAAAACAAACATAGAAGGGCTGGCAAGCTGGGCAGTTACATTTCAGCTATTCATATGACATAAAAGAACATTTTCATGGCACTGCATTGCCAACAGCCTGCACATGGCTGTGCCTCCCAGATCCCTGTCATTCTGCAAGAGTCCAGGTTATTGTGGTGTAAACCATGTTGCTCAACTGAGACTGTAAAAGATTTGGATTTTTGCAGCGTATTTAAACTGAAGATCTCCAAGCACTGTCCAGCCATGGGCTGGACCAGATGAGCTTTAAAGGTTCCTTCTGACCCAAACTTTTCTATGACTCCACAGTTAATTGAGAAAATATTCTGCTTTCAGGGAGGTGTCACCCATGCTTTAATACAGAGAAACAGATGGTCAACTGAAGGTATGAAATGGTGTAAATTCAGTAAAGCTCTCCTGGGTTTTCATGGAGTAAGAAGTTGGTTTATGTTGAAGGATCTGCTTTTGCTGCATTCCACTTCACTAAGACTGAAACATGCCACCTTCACAACCACTACTTCTGTGAGCACCAGCCAGACAGAGCTTTGGAATGGGAAGTCAAGCATGCTCTTCTATGTGATTTCACCTGCCAGTGGACATCTGAGGCTAAGTCTGGTAGGATGCTTCACATTCATGAATTTGTGTGAGCTTCAATTGAGAGTCTTATTTGAAAGTCTTTGTTTTGATTCTTTGTTTTGAGTCTTTGAGGACATCTTTGTCCTCTAAAAATTAATTTCGGACTTTGAAAAATCTATTTGGATAAAAGCTACTGCATCACTATGCTATGTTTTGGATAGGGATAGCATTGTACCAGTTACTAAGATCTTTCTGTTTTCCTCACAAGAATGTGTGTTATCAATCCTGACCACACAACTGAGCATGGCTGGGACAGAGTGCATTAAAGGGAAAAAATGAGAAGCATCCAGAGTGATTTAATGCTGATCCAGAGCCTACTTAACTATGTAGGAAGTTCCCACTGATATAAACGAGGCTTAGATCAAAAGATCTAAGAAGAGAAAAGGAGGAAGAAAGAGATGCCCCCAAAGTGAGCAGAAGAGGTAAAGACAATGCTGATATCTTTAATCCTTATTAGAGGAAGGTGGTGATGCCCAGTGGCGCTACCTCCAATAGGCCAGGAACTCTGCTGGCAGGCAGGGACTGTTTCATGTCTTCCAGGCTGGAGACTTATCAATGACTCTGATATCCCAGGAAGGTAATTGCTTCTGAATTATTTTAGCCCTTCAAATCCTAATGTCACACAAATTAGACAAGAGTTGAGTGGAGTAAGAATTGCAGGGGCTGCTGTTATCACCATGACCTGGGCAACTCTCAGCAGTGGCATGATCCTGTTCCTGCTTTCCCATGGTCACCTCCACAGCTGCTGATTTAATGCCCAGCTCCCCTTGGACCTGTGAAAGGATGGGTGGGTGCCAATTAAATATTTTTTTCCAGAATGAGGTAAGGTGGCTCACAAGCAGTTATCACTTGTATCCTGTGCTGGTGAATGCTGTGGGTCAGAGGGAGCAGAGAAGCCTGGGGAAGATGTCCACTCATGTCTGTCATGTCCCACAAGTCACTTCAGTGTCCTGCTGGATGACAGTGTGATTTTAAAGATGTAACCAGAAAATTGAAAGCCATCGTTGGTGCCAGCACAATTCACACCCCATGTCAGGCAGCCAGGGTGCCTGGATTTGCCGGTCTCTGCTCTGGGACCCAGAAATATGTTTAATTAGTTAATTTATAAAACCATGTGTTGGGGGTTGAATGTGTTTCGTTTGTGGAATTTTTCCCCATTGGGTTGCCAAGGGAACTAATTTCTGGGTGCTTATGGGTGCCTGGACAAAGGCAGGAAAGGAGGGGGTGGGGGGTTTGTTGCTCTGGGCTCCTGACATCGGGGATGCTGGCCTGGCGGCTGCTGCTGCGGGAGTATTCTCGGTTTCTCCACTGGCTGCGGTCCTGAGAGAGTCTGCCATCATCGGCTCCTGAGCTCCAGAACAGCTGAGTCCATCTTCTCCTGCCCTGTGTGACTGACCCTGTCCTGCCGCCGCTGTTCCCTCGGCGCTGCCTCGCGGCACCCTCCTCCTCCCCTGCTGGGACATCCCTGCT
>VZUI01063554.1:0-18305 GCA_013401135.1 Cettia cetti | reverse complement strand
ATTATTATTATTATTATTATTATTATTATTATTATTATTATTATTATTATTATTATTATTATTATTATTATTATACAGGCTAGAAATTTGGGAAAAAAATAAAAGATGGCCAAATGAAATCTGTAGTTGTAGTAGATGCCCCACTCTAAAAGAGGGAAAGCATCAAATCTAACTTTGAAATCTCTGCAGTTGTGTCATGGATTAAAGTTGAACTCAAGATTTTATATATTTGGGGAGAGAGCTCATCTTTGGAGGAAATCCAGAAAAGATTTCTTAGATATTTACCACAAGAAGTATTGTCTTGAATTGAATTTACATGCAGAATAGAATATATATCTAATTAAGTATGCTTTGTCAATCTGAACACCTCAAACCCATCCTTAGGCTTCAACTACCCTCATTTTAGTGCATTTAAGAGCTAGCAGAACATTAAAAGCTACTAGACCAGAGTTAAATCCTTTAATGGTGTGAATCTCAGATTCAAATCCCTTAGGAGGTTAACCATTTCACTTGTAAAATTTATTTATATTTAAAGTACTACTTGTAATACTTTAACTGAAATCATACACAAAAATAGAGACTACTCATGGAAAATAAAAGCATGGGAGATAAAGAGGCAAAAAATCAAGTGCTGTGCCCAGAATCCAGTCTTCAATAGGAATATGGTTGAAATTCAGTGTGCATGTGCACATACAACACACATATGTATGTGACACACAGAAATAGGCAACTATACTGGATATATGCACTCATGTGGAAATACATAACTATAGACACAGTCTGACACAGTTTCACAGTTCTGTCTGTATGTATTTTATATCCTGCTGCAGGAATGGAATGACCATCTGGGGCTGTCCTGGGGTGACAGGGCTTGTGGCCTCCCGGCAGAGGGGTACAGGCCTTTTCAACTCAGTGCAAACCAGGTTTAAATGCTCATTTACCACTGGGACAAAAGATGCAAAAGAAAACATTTTGCAGTGAACAAAAAGGGCAAGGCCCCCAAAGAAGCAGGTTTATTACAGACACACTCCTGCTGTACAGTGACACATTTTCTAGTGCATTTTGAAAACCACAGCTTTTTTCCTCAAAAACTGACTGCTTCTAGGTATGGTTTAAGATGATTGTAAAAGCAGATGGCTTTCCAAGAACTCTGTTCCTTTAAACACTTCCATGATTGGTTTACTTTCTCTTCACTTACACACTTAGAGGAAGACAGACATTTGTGCTCATTGTCAGGTTGGAAAATTAAGAACTGAACTTCAGGAGGCAGCAGATACCTCTGCTAGAAAATTCTGTGGTATAGCAGTTTCAGTACCTATTCCAGTGCTGTTCTTTTTATGAGACTTTCACACCCTTCTAACTCAGATATCTGTGTCCTACAAAAAATGAGGCATTGGCCAACATTAAGGATTCTTAAGCAATTATATCCTATCCTTCATATTAAAGAAGAATCCTTAATGCAAGAAAAAATAACCAAGCTTGTTATTGTTCCTTGGCCGAAGGATTCTATTGTTTAGGTCACCAGCCACTGAGAGCCACACATGTCACAAGAGGTTTGAACTGTATTTGAAAAAGAGAAAAAAAAAATTAAGTGTGATGTGAAGTGTAAAGATGATCATATTGGAAAGGTAACTATCTCTTCTTCAATAACAGCACTAGAAAAACTGAGGGGAGTCAAATGGTGACACACTGCTGACTTTGCACAAACAGGCTGTAGCCATGTTTATCTGCTTTTCCTCCAGACTTTTATTACATTTTAAAATTTATCTATTTCTATTCTATTGATTCTCCATAGCAGCGAAGGCTAAATTAATTTTGTTGTGTGGGTCATTTGACATACCAGGAGACAAATTTTGCCTGTTAGACATGGTTTAGAAGAGACAATGCAAGTCTAAATGTCTGAGGTTTGGCAGTTTACAAATCAATTATTTCTGTTAGAGAGCCAACTGCCACACCAACTGGGAAAGAGATTATATCAGATTACTGCACTTTTAATTAGCTGATCGTGACAGGCAAGGCTTGAAGAGGAAAAGAAATCAATCAGAAACTGCCAAACTTGGTCAGCCGAGTACACAGTGCCATTATTGAATCTTAGACATTGTTCTGAAGCAGAACTTGATCTCCGGGGCTCTGCCAGGGGACCTGCCTCACACAAGTGATCCATCTTAGAGCCAAAGGTTATTCTGGAGCAAACATTCCCAAACATTTGTTATAATTAGCCTCTGACAAGGTCTGTTGCAAAGCAGAATCTCATTAGAGAGGAAGGAGGAACAGAGCACATCCACCCCAGTGACATGGCAGGGCATCAAATGCTGCTGCACGTGGGAAATGTGTGTGTGCACTACATGGACATGGGGACGCACTTTTGGGCACAGAGCAATGCATTCTGGCTGACAGAGCTGAGAGAAATTTCCTTCACCCGTCCAAGGGACTGGAGTGCTTCAAAACTGAGCCACTGTTTGCTTTTCTATCTCATTGCCTTTATAACAAGATAATTCTAGAGACCCAGAGCATCCTGTCCTATAAAGCAAGATTTATGGCATGCTGTCTTAGAACCTAATTTTCTCATGCCTTCCCCTCACACAGTGATTTGCTCTGTAAACTACACATGCAATGGCCTTACATCAAGATGGTCCCTCGTTGCACAGACAAAGGGAAGTCAAGGTTAGCACAGCTGAATTATGGTAAAAACCCCAAAACATCCAGGGACATAGAACAAGTTTCTACATTTCTACAGGCATAAAAAACCCTAGGTGTCTGGCTCTCCCCACAGTGTGTCAATTTTAGGTTAAACTTTAGGAAGTTTTGACCTTTAAATTGTACATTGGCACAACTTGTTCCAAAAAATTGTCCATGAACTGACAGAAGGGAGCACAAGTCTGAGGAGGTGATCCTGAGAGAACTGATAGTGTTAATTCTGGAGAAAAGGAGGCTGAGGGGAGACCTTATTGCTCTCTGCAATTACCTGGAGGGAGGCTGGAAGGAGGTGAGGATCAGTGACTTCTCTCAAGTTTACAAGTGAAGGTATGAGAGGAAGTGGCCTCAAGTTGTGCCAGGGGAGGTTTAGATCAGACATTAGGAAAAACTTCTTCAGTGAAAGGAATGTCAAGCACTGGAACAGGCTGCCCAGGGCAGTGATGGAGTCACCATCCTGGAAGTATTTAAAAGAGGAGTAGATGTGGCACTTAGGGACATAGTCTAGTCATGGACTTGGCAGTATCAGCTTAATGGTTGGACTAAAGTGTGTTTTCCAGCCTAAATGATGGTGTGGTTCTATCATCCTCATGCAGATATCTGGGTGGAAAGGATTTGGTAAAGTTCTTTAAGCCTCTCCTGTGCCTAGATTCTGCCAGAAGAGCACATTCAGCCTCAGACTAACATTTATTGATGCTGATTATGTGGTTCACCCAAGGACTGCAGTTGATTCAAATTCAATTAAATACACACTTCAGAAAATGGTTGGATCACAATGACATTGTTCAGCCCTTTACAACATCAAATCATTGCTGGTTAACCATTTCAATACCTTCAGTATTTCAGTTGTAAAATATATTTTGTTCTGGAGATGGAGAAATCGGCTAAGCATTTCTTATTCTGGTGCATGAGCCTCCTACAGTGGTTTTGCTAAACTTAGAGTCCATTTCCCATCATATTGATGTGGTTATTTATGTGCCTTTCTTTTACTCTGTCAAACAGGAAGAATCTCACCTAGCAAATTAAAAAAAAAAAAAAAAGGCTTATTATATGATAAGTAAAACCACTACACGTCACCTTTGTAGATTTTGTGAACTTCTGTGCCTGATGTTTGGCACCCTGTAGCTCCATGTGGGGGGTCTGTTTTGTCTAGTCTTTCTTTGGGTTTCATTGATTATGTGGGTGCAGAAGCAGAACTTCTTTGTCACTTCACTGGAAGCTGTCTGGATGGCTGCAAAGTGTATCACAAATCAATTCTGCTCGGAGGACGGCTTGCAACAAAGTCAATAACAGAGCAGGAAAGCACACACGCTATCAGAAGAACCAGAAAGAAAGAAGGAAAAAGCCTGGTACAGGGCTTAAAAACACTAACTGAGCTGCAGCCAGCTTTTGTCAAACACGTGCCACAAGGCTGCACTGCTTGTTTGCGTCCACATCATGTTTTTAATGCCCTGCCAGTTAACACACTACCATGATGAGGTTCAGATCAAAGCAAGGATCTTCTGGGAGCAGCTGAAAAGCAGAGGGTGTTAGTTCACCCTTAAAATAGAAATTTCTAATTTCACCCAAGTGCAGACTGCCCAAAACCTTGGAGGATTTGTGTCTACGTCTTCTACTTTTGTAAAATTTTTGCCTCTCAATTCTACTGCAGCCCTCCTTTTTCACTTAATGTTTTTGTATTGACATCTGCCATTATTATTCCTGCAATACTAGTTTATGTATTAAAGCTGGAATAAATTTTATCTATGCAAAACCTCCTTGAGTCATATCACTACAACATCCTACTATTGTTTCTGGTCCTTCCACCTGTCTGCAACACCTGTTATTCTTCCACCCAGAGTGTCCTGATCCTGGTAAACCATCCTGACACCCATTATATATGATATAGATTATGATGGGGAGGAAGAAAATAAAAATTTGCACAAATTCATGATGTTCTGTTAAAGTCATTGTCAACAATCATTTGTCTGTACTAGAACAAGTAAGTAACATTAAACAAAGTGTGTCAGAGTTCAGATAAAGTCGTAATTTAAACACCAATAATTATCTTCCAGTTGGAGACAGAGAACTGAAATCATTAGAGTAATTTGCCAATGTGTGTGAAACCAGTAACAGAAGTCCTCTGGGTTTACAGAGATTTAAATTTTCTTATAGTTTGTTTTCGTGATGAATATTAATACTCTGAGTCTCCCAGTTTCAAGATGCTTATTTTTTGACTTTATTCTCTAATAGAAAGGTTGGTTTTCAAAGGAAGCTTAGTGCTTTTTTGCTGGTCCCTTTGTTCAAAAGTTTAAGGATATTAAGCAATTCCTTTGAGAGTCATTAGTCTTAACTTAAGACAAATATGAAAGTTAATTAAAAGTTTAGTTCATTGACAGATAAAATAAAACTTTACAGTTATCCACTCTGGAAAATAATGAGCAGGATTAGCTACCAGCTAATAAGTAAAGACTATGACAAAAACACAATTTAACTTTTCATCACTGCGGTCAGAAATTGTACATTTCTGGGTTTGTTTTGATCTTTGTCTTTGCTTATTAGCTGTTATCTCTCCATAGTCATTTCCACACCTCCCTACTTGATTAACAAATCCAAACAAACTTCTGAGAGCAGCTAAAAAAACAACAGGAGTTCATATCACTAATGATGGTTTTCTTTAGAAGCAAAATGGAGATGAGGCCTGTGAAGGTGCAACCTTCCCCTCCTGCTGCAGTCAAAGAAAGAGAATTTGCTTTTCATTCTCTGCAGAGTTTTTCCTATCTCCCAGAATAGCCTGAAGGGAATTAATTTTTTCACCTAACAAGCAGTGCACTTTGCAGATTGATTTTTTTTTTTTTTCTGGGCAGTTCTACCATTTTTGTCTTTAAGAATTAACTCTGGAATTTGATGACTGCTCTAAAGATATTCTGACCAACAGGTTATACAAAACAATCTTTTTCACCACTTTGAGTTCTAGGACAAACAAGGAATGGAGACACCGAGACTGCTGCTTTTCTCCCTGTGTAACTGCAGCATTGCTTTCCTGAGAGCAGGGGTTCAGTTTCTTATTAAAACAGACACTGGGAAACCATGGAGAATGTTTTGCTTTCCCCTGCACTCTACACCTCAGCAATGGATTCTGCCATCCGCTCTTCTCAGATGAGTGGTACCCAGCAGTACCACTGTTCTTTCCCAAACACTCTTCTTTCCTCATCTTATTGCTAATGTGTGATGAAGGGAGCATGAATTTTGAATGCAGCAATTATCATTCAATAGATAGGTTTAAATGCTCTAAATGCTACTCAAATCCACAGAGGGAAACTTTTTTTTTCATACTGGTGGAAGAAAAAAGCCATTGAAATAAAGTGGAATCACTTTTCATAGAATTATGTCTCTTGAACTGCTGTTGTGGTTTGACTCTCACTGCTTCTCTTATTACAACTTGAGATAAAATCCCTCAAAGCTAAAGGTCTCTTTTTCAATTGTTTCAGCTAAAAATGTGTGTCTCATGTATCATCCCGTGCCTGATGCTGGCCAATGTAGAGTCACACAGAAACACACAGACATCCAGCATGGACCAAAAAAATCCCTGGCTTTGTTTTAAATATGTAGCTCAAACTATAGCCTGGAGCATCGAGAGATTTGCAAGCTACAGAACTGAATTAGTTTCTACAAATACATAATTTATTCTGAACTTATGCTGACTTAGGATACATCACCTAAGAGCTAGTTTTCCTCATCAATCTGTCTCTGAATGCATGTTACCATATGCAGGGGAGTTTGAATGGTGCCTTTGAATGGAATGACAGGTTTTGCAAGTGATGAGGAATCACTGCACATTCATCACATCCCATGAAGCCAGGATAACTTATTGAACCTCAGGACTACTGCTACACAGCGAGGAATCATGCAGAGGTTTACCACAAATACGTAACTGGCTGTCATTTCATACAGAGAAAAAAAAAAAACTTTCTAAAGCCTTTGCTTACATAGTCAGAACAAACACCTTGAGCTCATGAGAGAGAGCCTCTGCTGTACTTGCACAAGGTGACACATGCAAAAGGTGACTGCTTTTGGGTGAGAGAAGGTGCATCCCAACCAATTACCAACCCAAATGTGCACTCAGGACAGTCTCTTCCCTGCACAGTGATTCTCAACACACCAGCTAATGTTCATATTTAGAGACAGTAATGTTTTAGTGGGGGGTAAAAACACCTTCCATCATAACAGGCAATAGAGAGGAG
Source organism: Cettia cetti (assembly GCA_013401135.1). Classification (NCBI taxonomy): domain Eukaryota; kingdom Metazoa; phylum Chordata; class Aves; order Passeriformes; family Sylviidae; genus Cettia; species Cettia cetti. The sequence continues at coordinate 11,388 of VZUI01063554.1, read as the reverse complement.
CTTCAAGCCAATTAGAGAAAATGGACCACAGTGAGTCAACATTCAATAGCTCATGATATAGAAAAGTATTCACCTTGAAACAGTCAATATGTGCGTTACACATGGATATTTAACCGAATACCTCACCCATAGTTTAATTAACTGTGCAAACAATTAGCAGTGCTCTAGCACAAAGACTGAAAATTCTCTGAACAGCTGAAGTGAAATTCTCCAGAAGTGAACTCTGTGATATAGCTGGTTCCACAGATTGTGAAGAGATCCTTACAGATGTCCAGGGAATCCTGCTTTTATGACGCCGACTTATTGATCTGTGAAAATTTGCCAGAGAAATGGAAGTATAACAAGCTGTAATAACAACCAATGCTCAGTGGCTGGTGAAGCATAGAGGCTTTAGTTGCATGCTGACCAACAATTACAGAATTGTAATCCCACTCATTTTCTGGAAGGCAAATGAAGACATGGGTCTTCTGTGCATCACGCTAGATAACAGTTCTGTGGCCATCTCTGCAAAAACTGAAGCATCTGTTTCACTACTCTCTGAAAATTACAATATCGATTTTTATTTTCTAATTAACTTTAGGAGGCCAGTAGCTGCACCTTGTTACCTTTCCAGTCCCTGTCCTTGACTTGCCAAGTAGAGGAGCAGGCTATGCAAAGTGAAGGCTTCCCAAGGCCTGGTGGATCCACAGGGAGAGAGCGCAAAGCTCTTTCAGGGCTCCTCTTGCCAAAGGGAGCTCAGGAATGAGCACCACAGCTCTGCCTTATTGTCCTTAGCCCATCCACCTGCACATGGTGCTGTCCCCTGGGCTGGAGGGCAAGGAGCTGATCCTCCTTCAGGAGCCACACACTCCTCAGGGGAGATCCCAGACAACTCTCTGGGAAGCTCCTGCATGTTTCGGACTAACGTCACCAATAAACAGTGTTCTGAAAACATTTCTAATGACTGAACACAGGTCCACAGTGCTGTGAGCAAAAAAGTTATGAACAAAACACTGGAAAAATGCCATGGGGCAGCAGACTCTTACTCAGAAAATGCTGGGGGGAAGAGAGAAAGCACAGAAATATTGATCAATTGGCAACATTTTTGCACTTTTATTCTATTACAAAAGGCTCCAAGTGCAGAAAGTTTCAAGTTGGACCAGCAGATCTTATGGAAACATGGAAGTACTATCTTGCACCAGCAGTGTTCAATTTTTGTTTTCATTTGAGTTTTCTTAATTATTTTCCTGGGAAGGTACATGCAGCAAGTGTAAGCCTGCTGTCATTCAGCTTTAGTGAACTTTGTGGTCCATAGACAACTTAGTCTTCAGAATCTCTTTGCCAGAGGTTAAAAGCTCTGATCCCAAACCCTTTTGAAAAATTGATTTGGTAAATCTTGTCATTTTAAGGGATGGACTGGCTGCCACAAGTGTAAGGTTGCCTTTTGATTTCATTACTTCTGTTCCTATTTAAATCTGTGGTCAGACTGGATGAGCAGAATTCAAGCTGTAAAATGCCAGGGGGGTTGGGAAGGCTGTAATAAGAGCATCCCAGTGGACAGGGATGGTTCTCCTATGAGGTAAATGCTGCATATCAGGAGGTTCAAACACTGCTGGTAAGAATTAAAAAGCTTAAATAAAAAATAATCTCAGTCATTGTAAAACCCAGGTATTTATTTTCATACCAGCTGATCTATAGGATAAGCAATAGACTCTTGACCAAGATACAACAGCAAGCCTGGCTTAGCCTTCTTAACATTTGCCAATTGGTTTATAAAAGTTTAACTGCATCTGTCTGTCTCCCGTGGACCTGTGGAGAAGGCACATCGAGTGCTGATATAGATACTGTGCAGGGCAGGAGCAGAAGAAGGAGGAGGTTTCCAAAGTCAGCCACTGGGACATGCAGTACCTGCTTTTCTCTGCCTGGCCATGAATAAATCTTTTTAAAAAGAATGCTATTTTCTCCTCGAAATCACTTTTCTGTGGTAACCTGCAGAAATAAGCTTCTCATTCCCCAGAAATAGACTGATAGACCCGCTTGGAAGCACCTGTAATAGATAAATTACAAGGTCCTAAAAAATGGCCTTTAAATTCATCTTAGCAAAGCATAAAATTTATCTTAGTAAAGAGGGGTGCTGAGCCAAGTGCATCCTGAGCCACTGGGAGCCAGTGCTTTCCTGCCACGCTGCTGAATTCCCCTCTCCTGCCTTTCCCATCTGAAAACAAAGGGTTGGCATTTTGTCATTGTTTCTTGCAATAAATTGAAGATGGTCAGCATCTGAGAACAAAAAGAAAGCAAGGAGCTGCTTGGTGCCATGAAAAGAAGAGATAAGGGGGTTTTCTTCCGCTAAGAAACTTAAAGTCTCTTTTCAGAAGAAAAGAAGGAAAACCCCAGTGCACCACGTTGTGAGTATGAGCTTGGTACCAGTTAACCAGAACTGCCCAAATTACTCCTCTTCCTAAGTGGGAGTGGTTCTGAAACTGCCGGTAAACTGAATGTCATTTTGTGCCTCTATTTGAGGATGTATTTAGACAAAATTCAATTTATCTTCGAAAAGAAGTCTCTCCCACTAAAACTCTGAAGTATATGGCCTAATTATTTACATCCTTTTTATGACCAGAAAAGATCTGTTTATTTAATGTTACAGTTCATTAATTGACTTTAAATTCTTCATAACAGCCAGCTGAATTTTTTGGTTATTGAGCTTTCTCAGGTTTTACTTACGGCGATCAGTAAAATGATACATGATCTGAAAAAGTCACGGATGCAAACTGCCCTTCAAGGTACATCAGTATCACAAGGTACTCAGTGACTCAGTTTGTGTTGGGAGCCATTCAACCATTAAAAAAATACAAAAATATTAACACTTCATGACACTTCTCAAATAATTTCTTCCAGTTTCTTTAACTGAGTGACAATGTTGCAAAATAAACCCCACAGAAAAAAATGGCTAGGAGATATAAATTAGCCTATAAATTAATTAATCCAATAGCATTGTTGGGATGTACATTGTTCATGGCTGCTGCTGCTCCCAAGACCGTCACGTTGTTGGGAAGAGCTGTCACCCTCTCAGTGGCCATTTACTGCTCGGGCACAGACCGTGTTTCTGACAACTGCACCCTCTGTTATCCAGACTGAGAGATTCTGAGTAACTGGGGAGAGATTATAACAAACCTGACACATTGCTGACCTCTCTGCTGCCAAATGGGGGATCCTCCCACTGCTGTCCTATCAGTGGCACAAATTAAGAAGGTTTGTGCATTTCTGTGATATTCCTCTGAACGCTGGCGGTGCAGAGCTGCTCTTATGTAGGGTACTGCCTCATCACAGGAATTAATTTCAAATTCTCATAGAAGTCTGGGGATCCTGAATTTTTAAAGAAAGTGCTATAAGGACATAGGAGAGGTCACAGATGTTGAGATCCAGCCTGAAGCATAGTTTAGGAAGGTGGTTTTCTCTGCCTGGCTAAATTTCCCCTCTATACTTGCTTGTAACTATGTACCTCAGCACAAGTGAACCATAAATGCACAACCTTGAGATGTCTCTTTTGTTTACCAGCTTCCTGCTTTCTTTGTACAGACTTTTCAGGCTACTATAAATCAAGTAGATTAGCTGGTCTCCTTATGGGAGTCCTATCTTCCAAAGAAAATTTTTTTTTCCCTTTCTCCATTTCTAAAGGTACAGAAAGAATGTTGAGGCCATTATTACCAAGAACAATCACACATTTAGGGTGCTCTCAAAGGTGAGGTGGGCTCTTATCAAGCCACCTTTCTTTCTGAGGATTCTTCATGGGGTTGCTCAGAATGGATTCCTGGTATGAGAAAGGAAGGCCTCGGAGTTGTTTCCAAGGGCACATCACTGCAGTCTGAACAGGACATTCTGCAGGCAAGAACAGTGTAGACAGTGTCCTAGCAAGAGAGAAAGGAGAGAACAAAAGGAAGACAGCTGCGAGAGAGGAAGGATTGGATTGAGTGTACTTAACAGTTTCATACAGAAAAACCTTCATTTACTGAGTCTGAGGAGTAGAAAGTTCAAATTCAGAGTTTGATTGCCATTATTACTTTTTAGCTCGGGTGACTTGAGTATTATTTGGTGCTGGTGTTATTTGCCATGATATCTCAGAGGGTGATGAAGATAGGAACTCGGCACATCTCAGGAAAAACATTTTTTTCTGGCCACCTGCTCAACCACCAACTGTTCACACTTTTTTTTCCCACTTTTTAAAGCAAATGTGCCAAAGGATATCAAAACATATTTATCAGAACAGTAAAATAATAAACTATAACAAGGTGTCAGATTAAATAGGAAATGTAGTGGAAAGATATATTAAAAAGGTTTGAAAAACACTCCTCTTGCTTCTGTCCTTGAAAGGTAAGTTAATCCCTCCAGTATTATTTTCTAGTTCAGCAGCTCCCCGCAGCTTCCTGGGTTTTATAACCATAGAAACCCAAAGCAAAGGCTCCCTCCTGCCACCTTGAGACTTTTGCTCCTGGTCCTCCCCTTTTCTCTGCTGCTCTCATATCCTCACAAGCCCCAACACTTTTCCATGCTGGACACACTCAGCAGATAGCAGCTGCTCCCTTCCCTCCACAGCAACCACACAGAGCAGGCCTTTCCCTTCTGCTGCCACCCCATCCCAGAAGCCAACCTAGAGGTCACACAGAGTCCTTGGGCACAAAGGGGAACAAACCAACCTAAAAGCACATTCATTTGGCCACTCTGTTCTAAAGGGAGGCAGCCTCATTTGTGCAGAACTACAGACTGTAGATGTCTGAAATGGAATTTTCTCTTCTACGGAAAGAATTTCTTTCCTGCTATTTTTACCATTTAAACTCAGAACGAAAATCAGAAAATGCAGCTTCTAACCTGACAGAAATTCCAGTTTTTACCTACTTAAAATAATTCAGAATATGCCACAGCATATTTTCTGTGTGGAATAAATCAGCACATTGGGTATTTTAAACACACACTGATTTTTTTATTAAAATATACATGATTTCAAAGGAAGACTCAAGCATCCTATTTTAAAAATGCCTTTCTTTTTGTTTTAATCAATTTCTCTTACAGCTTTCCTTACAAGAGTGCCAATAATTTAAATTCAATTCAGGAGAGAAACAAAACAGAATGCTTTTAACAAGCAACAATTCCAACTGTTTATTATGTTAAAAGCAAAAAATATTATAATCAACTCTGCATCCAGTACACATGAGGAAATAGCTAAATTTATATGGTAGGCTATGATTTTCAGAATCAGTGTGTAGCTGCTTTCTCAGAATTCCTAAAAAGTAGTCCTCCTTCAACAGCTGTAATCATTAGGTCTCTTCCTCCTCTTTTCTCTCTCCCCCCCCCCCCCCCCCCCCCCCCCCCCCATTTTTAGCAATTTGTTTTATTTTCAAGGTGAAATACCTCCTTTTATTCAAGGCATCTTTCTCTACTGAGGACTTCTAGGATTAAACTAAAAAGCTGCATGTTTAATATAGTGCCACAGAGTGTAACATTCCTATCTTGATATCTTATCAAAGACTCATGGGGTAGGAAAAATGGTCTCACAAATTTTCAGCAGGGAAATGTAACTTCTTGTACAGGCTTCAAATAAAATCCACGTGTGACAGAATCTTGTAAATTTCTTAGATTTCTGAGTGCTAGAGGAGGGTCCCCTGTGCTGCATTCCCTGGCAAAGGGCACCAGCAATCCCCAAACTGTCTCATGCTGGAGCAGTGGAAACCTTTAGGTGATGATAGAGTCTGAAGCTCAGGAATTTTCTGGTTTTAAGCTCTAAGTATAGAAAAACGAGCCTGAGGCTACTATCCATGCTGTACTCCAGCTGATTCCAGACCAGTGATGGCCTCAATTATTTCTTTTTGGGGATGTACTTGGAGAGAATCTCCAGGTGTGTAAAAACCTCCCCTTTCTGGGTGAAAGTGCTACCTGTGTCTGCACCACGCTGCTAAAACATTCCATGGCTACGGAAACAACAACATTCCTCATGGGATCACACAGGGCATGGTCAGCAATAGCACCAACATCTCTGGTTCAAAACTGGAGCCCAGGAGGAGCTGCTGAAGCACAGTATCATTCATTCCTTCTTTCTTTTGGTGATGGTTTTTCTCCATGCTGATATAAGTTCAAATGTCCTCACACACAGTCATATGTCGTTATCACCACTGCTTCCTCCAGCCTATCAGGTCGGACATTTCCTAGTCTGTTATGGAGTTTAGAAATTAGGGTAATCAAGCCAAAGTAAATTTGGTTTACAAATATCTATTTATTAAATTCCTAAGTAAATCTGTTTGATTTTGAACCTGGCAGCCTAAGAGCTGAAGGAGAGACAACGTACAATATCCAGAGGAGGGGAAAAAATGTCAGGCAGCTAAAGATGAAGGATCTTAAGCTCTGCATTTATCCCAAAGGTAGATACCTGTGTCAGTGGTAGATGTCGCCAGATCTGCCAAAATTATTCTTTCCCTTCTTCAGGAAATTATGGGTGTTTGCAGGCAAATAATTTTAGTTGTCCCCTCCCTTGCATCCTCAGAGTATGTTTCTGACGATACAAGTATGGTTTTTTGAGAGTATTATTGAGGTGCTTCACTGTATGTAATGAAAAAGGAGGCCAAGAGGAAGCAAAGAGAAAAGGTGTTCCAACACATCTCAGATCCCAGAAGTCCAGTGTTTGTAATCCCTGAATTCCCTCTCAATGACAACCATAGTGATTTGCTTGAGGAGAGTTGGTAAAATAGTACACTGAACTTGGGAAGAATTCTGCTCAGTAACAACATTAACAGTCCAGCTGCTGCTTTTACAAGAAAAATGGTCTAATTATTTATCATTGTGCAAATTCTATCATGGTCCTTTTTTTCTGGCATTCAGCCATCCCACTATCTGTCATATAAAGCTGCTCAGAATTAAAACCGATATCCCTTCAGCACCTCAGCAAAGTGTCACTGGCCAGGGCTCTTGTTCTGATGGATGATACCAGTGACAGCTGCCAGGAAACACACTTAAATTTCTCACAGATACCTTGAAGGTGTATGCAGCAATACGTATTATCTAAAAAGAACCGATATATATCTTTCTGCTCATCAGTTTTGTACTTTTACATTCCATTCTTTAATACCAACGCATAAATCCAATTTCTCTGGAGTTAGTTATTCAGACATCACTGGTATGATTAATAAAAACAGAAGTGGAATTGACAATGGCTAGATTAAAATGCCAAGCCCAGCCATCAGAAGCTCTGAATCGGTGGAGATGTATTGACAGGAGCGTGCCAAGGGTTTGGGCACTGTTGCTTTTAATGCCATTATTTCAGTATCATGCATGTACTGGCAGAACATTCGCCTCTTAAACCTTACTACTGAAATAAGCCCACTTTTTTTTCCCCCTAAACTGTGAGCTGATTGTGGATGAATCATTTTCCTTTTTTTCTTCTATTGTTTTTGGCTAGCCAAAACTTTGTATGCACTTGATTTGTAGTGAGGCTGATTTATCCTAATTTTTACAGCAGACGCAGCCTGCAGAGAGCTTAAAGGGATTTGTGAGACTTTCTAGACATTTGATTCCAAATCAGTGGATTTTGGAAACACAGCTTTCAGTCTCCTGGGAATTTGTATTTTTTGTTTAGCCCTTGGTCAAAATGAGACCAACTGCTTACTGTAACTGTATTCAGCTAATTTTGAATTCAATTAATCTGACCAGACTACTTTTATCTTCCAATAAAACCTATTCTGTCAAAACATTTCTAATCAGCTTTAATAGAAATGACAAAATCCGTTTTTCTCAAAATTTATGGTGATCAACCTTCAGCTCTGCACAAGCTTTGTAGTACTGACAGACCCAAACCCATGGATGAAAGCAGTGTTTAGAAAGTATGAACACTGGGGAGAAGTCTCTGAGATCAACCTTCAGGTCAGCTGAAGAGGCCCCAGAGGAGCAGAGATCTCCTGGCCCTGCTCTGGAGCCAGAGCTGTCTCTAATAAGCAGTATAGAGATCCCCTCTATGAATGTCAACAATATTTACCTACTTAGAGCTGTGACCACAGTTAAAGAGTCACACTGAGGTTCCCTTGAAAATCCAGATTGCTATTTTACAATTAGCATAGTATATAGATACACTGGACAAGGCAGCCCCAGCAATAGATTTAATTCAGCAGCTAAGCCTTGGCAGGAAGGGTGCATCTTAAACACTCTAAAGCTGTTGATTTAGTTCCTGTTAATTTTAGCATGGAAGAAGCTGACACACATTTGTTTCATGGTACTGCTGTATCCCCAGCAGGTTCTGCTCTTTCTTTGAGATAAATGTATTTACTATTTTTAGGTTTCCTTTTAGTTTTTTTTTTAATCAATATATAAAAAAGTCACAAATACTGTCTTCAGTCAGAACAACATAGGCATCATATAATAAACTATTCCCATCTCTTAAGGTCTCTAACAAAAATAAAGAGGTGCAAAACTGCTTCTATTTGAACTGGGCCATTTTGTGCACATTTAACTGTATCTGTTTAGGGTGTCTCCCCCCGCCCCCAATATAATATATTGTTTAACAAATTTCCATTCCTGTTATTTAAACAACCACAGAGCAATCAGGATATGCAATGACACAAAAATAATATCATTAAAATAAAATAATTTGGACTGGATATGCCTGACATGAACATGCCATACTGGAAGACAAAAAATTTTGCTCTCCTCTTCCTTGTTTATCATTAAAGTGGCTGGCTCACACTTTGGGAAAAAGCCAGGACTATTTCACCTTCTGTCTGTTAAAATTAGCGGAGAGGGTATTTGCAAAAAATTATTACCCATCCGTGATTTTTGAAAAGTTTATAAAGAGATTAAGTATTATGAAGTGATGGAAGAGCAATTTTGAAGTAAAAATAACACAGATTGGTTTGATAGCAAAGCAGTAAAATATTTGTTTAAATGGTAGAGAAATAACTGTTACTTTGAGAGGTGGACTCAGTTTCTTTGTGATATTTATATCTCTTACAGCACCTATTTGTAAAATACTTATAAATATTAAAATATGCATACAATTTTTTTGGAAGAAGCTTCCTTTTTAATAATTGTATAGCTTCATTTCCATTGTTTGAAGATGAAATTGTGGGCTTTGGGGATAGCTTAGTTTAAGCTTTATTTCTTTTCTAGACAAGAACTGAGCCTAATATTTGTTTTTATTTCCTTTCCATCCAATATTCATACACATAGAGAATGTTTCTCAATGCAAACATGGAGCACTGGCATTTACACCAGTGTGAGCTCAGGGGTGTGAGAGCAACAAAGACAGAAAGCTGTCTGAGCATCTCCCAAGTGAGCAAACTTAATAATTTATTGTAATATACCCAATTATTTTCCTTAAATTACATGTTGGGCTAAAAAAGCTTCTTTATTCTTTTAATAAATCTGTTGACAATTGAATGCTACTAAAAATGGTTAGGCTTAAATTTGGATTCTACTCAAATAGGTGACTTATTAAACAGCCCAGATAAGAAAAGCTTCAACATTTTCAGTTGAACTTGTCACTTGTGTAGTAGGAAAAGGCAACATAAATAAAAAAGTTACAGAAAGTACATTTTCATGTTTAAAATAGTTAAAAAATAAGGACCAATATGGTATGTCCTAAACACCCGCAATTACCACCTGCTGTTTTCTTTATTTGTATGTGGAGTATTTTGAAGTTCCCTTGTAAAACAATTTGTTCAGTTTTTATTTCACATTATGGCAGACTAGAATAAACTTATGACCCATCTCAGTATGGGTATTGCTGACACATTTTCAATTTCTGTTTTTTATGCTGACTTAGAATTGTATTGACAAAATAAAGGGTTTTGGCCAAATATGGATTGGATTTGGAGCCATGAGAGATAACTATTCAAAATAGTGAAATTTTTTTTTTGGCAGAAGTGCTTCAAAAGCTTGAAACTTAAATTTACATTCAAAGTTTACAGGAACTGGAAGGATTAATCATCAAAAAAAAATCAACTTTAGGTATTATATTAAACTTTATAAACTACTAATCAAAAGATTAAGGTGAAATCTCGGCCTCTTTCTCCCCCAGTGACAAAATTCAGCGAGGTCTGTGGAGGATTTCTGATTTATATGCAGATGAAACTAAAACTCCTCTGCAAAACTCTGTTGGAAAAACAATTAAATGCACTAGACAGCACATTTCACATGTAAGAATTTGCATAAAGAAATGTTTACATTCCTGGATATGATGCAAGAAAACGAATTTCCCTGGCTAAGGAATCTGACTATAGAAGCCTGAAATACAGTTCAAGAAGCTTTTAATGCTATTTCTACTTGTCGATTAAAACTAACTGCTCTGTCTTTGAAGCCCAGACCTGGATTGTGCTAGGCCTGACATTGCTGTGTGGAGATACCTTACAGTAGTTCTGGAAGTGGATATGATCAGGCTTGCTGATGTGATATTGCATTTGGCTTTCCTACCTTATCCAAGAAAAAATAGAGTACTTAACCCTGGATGTACACAGCTTCTGGCACCCCAGCATTTGGTCTGCTTGGTGATAGAGGGAATTCCTGAAGAAAGCTCTTTTCCATTGGTATGTTTTCCATAGTAAGGGCTTTTAAGATAGAATTCAGTAATTTCTGTAAAGGTGACATAAAAACAGACAGATAGAAAAATTCCAGTATCAAGGCCTGCCCCCTGCCCCAAAGGCAAATTATGGATTCCCAAGTTTTAACCGACCTAGGTGTTTACCAAGAGACTTCACAGCATTCTCAGCCAATTTACTACTTATTGGGAATCATCTGAAAACAATCTCAAAGGTAAAGAAAGTAGCGTAAAATTCTGCTGAGAAACCTCACGCAGGTGCCTTGGTGAAATCACAATCTGTTCTAACACTTTGTGAACGTTGTTTATATAATTCTTGCGATCCATATGCATTGTGTATGAGAAGTTTATGTAATAAACCAGTAGCATGCTAAGGACCATAATCTGGTCTTGCAGATCACTAAACCACCAGTACTAGCCTTGAGCTGTCTATTAGTTCTCCTAGTCAACAAACACAAAAACCATTCCTGTCCAAGGATGGCTTCTTCTTTTATACACAGAGTGCAGTTTCCCAGGAACACAGTGATCAACAGGAGAGCAGATGGGCAATGCTTAGGATTTCAATCTCGTATGAAGTTTCTGAAAGATTTTACTGGAACCATGGAATTGAAGGAAGAAAGAGAGAATTTTATACTTCTTTGTGGATAACCCTCTGCATGTATGAGAGGATCCGCAGAAAAAGCAGGAACACGGTTTAAAAGGCAGTCAAGGAATGCAGGAGGCTGATAACATGGCTTCCCATGGAATCCCTCAAGGCTGGGTTCAGAGCATGCTCAAGCTGGCTCTTCTAAAAGCCAAGGGTCCCTCAGCCTGCTCAGCAGGACCTTGAAGTGCACGAT
>VZUI01063543.1:0-22509 GCA_013401135.1 Cettia cetti | reverse complement strand
TTTGGTTTTTTTTTTTTTTTTTTTTTTTTTTTTTTTCTCTAGCAGTTGTATTTGTCTTTCTCTTGTTTTAACTGTTTAAGACTTGTGGTGCTGTTGACTGGTTACAGGTGCTGGATTTGTGGTACTGGAGACTGAAGTTCTTTCTTTATTCACAGAGCAGATACAGCATGGAAAGAGGCTGTGCAATGTCCCTGTTTGCCTAAACCCAGATTTGGAGGGACCACCACTGAGAATCAGAGGTTAGTTCAGTGTTTGTTTGGCCTGGTCCTCTGCCAAGACTGCCAGGAAGATTTCATGGTTAATATGAGCTGGTGCTGAATTTTGTGTTCTATTCAGCTGTTAAAGCCCTCAACTGCCCTGCAGAAAGTATGCAGAGAGTGGCTGAATCTCATTTCTGTATAAACTCTCCTCTCTCACAGCTGAAATACATCCAGACTCTATTACAGCCCTGCACTGGGGTACTGACCTACTTTCTTTGCCTAAATCATGATTTTTTCCTACTGTTCACTGCAAAAGAGAGGACATTTTTGAGTAGTTAAGTCTTATTCCAACATTGTAAAATGCATTATGACTGCTTTTGGAATTTGTGTGCTTCACTGGAACTTATATCTAGAGAATATGGCAGTGAAACTTCCAAAGTCATGGCAGATGGATCTTTATGCATCTGAAAGAAGAAAAACCTGTCTACAAAATCTCTACCTATCCCCTGCATTCAGGATGTTGTTCTATGTTACTGGAGTATTCTAGCCTTCCTGAAGTGTCTGCTTAAATCCAATAAAACCCTAGGGAGCAATTATAAAATTCTGAACCATGGATGTAAAATAAATGTTTCCTTCCATGCTTCATAAAATGGTTGTTTAAAACCTGCCTTATTCTCATTTCACTGCACTTACTTTGAGTTCAGAAATTGTGAGAGCTTCTTAGCTCACTTTCCCTGTGAGCTGATCTTAAATTTGCTTTTCTTGCAGTAACTAAGATTATGTCATAATAAATTCCATCTAAATCTTACATAAAGAAGCTTCCTCCTGTTTCCATAGTTAAGTATTACCAGAGCAGGCTAATGTTAACATTAAATCTGAATCTATAGATTGAAACAACCAGAAAGAAAACTGGCAATGGATTACTTAAACTGTAATTTGGGAAAGCAGAACTTGGAGGGTCAAGAGTTTGGATCTTCCATAATGCATAACTTTTCCCAATAAAATAAGCATCTGTCAGAAATTAGGTGCACAAAAAGTGCCATGGGCAAAGGGAGCTCCATATGTTGGCATGATCACAGTGGCTGTGCTCTCAGCTGAACAACTCAGCTTTGAAGAATAAAGATGCTTTTGAAGATTTTCAATGGAAAGCATTTCTAATGATCAGCCCTCTAATGTTCTCAGTTCTTTATGAATTGTTTCTTCTCTGTCCTTTCCTGGTTTGTCTCCTGTGGCTCTGTTAGGGATAGTGTGAATAGAGTGATGACCTGATGTTGAGACATGTGAACTTAATTCCTTCTTCATGTAACCGAGATCTATGGGAAGTTAATTCCCAAATGTATGGGGGAATACTGCAAATCTTCTGATGACCTTGTAGCAACTGTAGAATCATTTTCTCTACCTAGTAGATACAATTGCGTCCAATTTCCTGGAATTTTTTGTTTATGTTATCTTTTTTTGCCCAGGGATTTATCTGTTTTTTTATTGATAGTTCTAGGTAATTGGGATAATCTGGCAGAAGCAAACAATGTGCTTATAGGACTTTTTATAGACACAATTTATTTCTTATTTCTAGGGACAGTAAAGCCATTATGGCTATTCTTTAGAAGTCTGTTCATCAAGCATTTTGGATTTCTGTTTGATGATTCTTTCCTTTTTTTAAATTCTTTTCCTAATTGCCTTAAGGTGCTACAAAATCTAGTTTGCTGTCAGCACCCAGTATAGTCAGTATGTTTGTACCTGCACCAGAAGAATTTGCTGATGACCAGCCCATTCTGATGACTGACAAGTAAGTGTTTTTTTTCCTCTCTTTTCAAAGAACTAGTTGAACTTCAAATATGTCAAGTATAGACCTACTTGATGCAAATACAGAGTCCATTCTATCATTTATCTCTATGCTAAGTTTTTTTTTTTACCCCAAGGTAAAGATTTTCTAAACACTGCTAGCAAGATGTGTTTTCAGTTCAGTAGGACCTGGATGATTGTGCACAGGTGAAATGATGGCTCAGGCTATTGTATGTGCACAGGGGGCAGGGGAAGCGCTTTCCATCTTGCTTTAAAACAAGGGTTCCTTGTGATCCATCAGACACCACTTTTGTCTTAGGGGGGAATAAAAAAAGAGAGGTTCTATTTAAAAATTCCTTTGAGTTTCTGTTGAAATCAGTAATTGTTGCTGTGTTATCATGTGTAATCTACATATAATTTTTAATGCTGGTACTCACTGATCCTCAAAGGTTTTGCAAACCTCTGTTGTTTGGTTAAAATGCCTGTAAAGGGAATGTTAAACAGAATTGTGCTCATTTAATAGAGTAGTAAAACAGTCATCAGGGAGCCATGCATTGATTTGTTCTAAACTTGGGAAGAGAAACCACAAGTTCTTCTGTGTGCTCAGTCCCGTAGACAGACAGACATACAAGGAATGATCACTGGAGAAAGACAGGACCATTGTGCAGTGGACTTTATTGTGTGACAAAGTGAAGCATCCCAAAGTTAGTCTAGTCTGTGACACTTCCCCTGGCTATTTCACCAAAGCTCAAGCATTACCTATTAACATACAGACCAGCTGAGCTTGACTTCCATGACTTTGTTGGCATATTTTCTTTGTGTTCAGTAAAAAAGGCAAGAAAATTGCCTGTTCAATTCCATTAAGTTAAAATCACACAATCTGTTGGAGTCATTAGCAACTTATTGATCAAATTAAGCCAGCCTTCTTACTGGGCTGAGATAAGCTAATTTCCCACATTGGTTTGCCTTTTTCATAGGTTGTGAAAGCCTGTTCTCATCTCTCCCAAATCTGACATCCCCTTTATAATTTGACATTTTGGTGCCCTTTCAGACCTTCATCAGTTGTCTTTGAGCATTTCAGGAAGGAAAAGTGACTCAGCAGCAAATCTGCCCTGGGAAAGGACACTTTTCTGAAATTTAAGGCTCTGTGCCCCTGAGAGGTCTTTTCATTTATTTCTTAATAGCTGTAACTGCTGTGGGAACCAATCAGATCATTGTTTTCTAACTGTATAATTTGTTATTCATAATTCATGACTGACAGGAAGGGCAATGTGAAATTGTTCCATTTCTTTAAGATCATCTGTGAGTGTCATTGTTTGTGTCTATGGTGCCTGGGACTTAGCCCAAGCTGCACAGATGGGCTGTGCTCGCACTGCTGAGGGCTAGTCTCCGCTGCTGCAGATTTCTCTTGGCTAGTGTAAACTGGTGCAGTCCAATAGTGAGGGAGTGGAGTACAATTACCAGTGGAGGACTCCAAAACAAGGCCTGCCCTGTGGCCTGCTGTAGCTCTCTGGGGAATGGTTTTTCCCCCAGAGACCCCTGGAGCCTGTAATCATGTAGTTTAACCCTTCCTCCCCTTCCTGACCCTATTGGCTGAGATCCAACCATCTCTTTTGAGCAGGAGTCTAGATAAGGCCCTGTTCTTCCTAGTTCGTCCTCTTTCCCCCCTGGAAACCTTTGAGAATAAATGTCTTGGACTACATCTGGGGGTTAGAGCCTCTTTTGGAATCTTTTGTCTTATCCCTGAAATGTTCCTCCAAAGCCTTCTAGGATCTGAGCCAGCTAAGGGACTTTGGAGAGCTGCAGGGGGGGTAATACTTCACAATTCCATCGGTTCTGTGGTGTTTAACTGTTGTTCAAGGTCTGTCCTTACTGCGGGAGGCCAGGGAGCTCCTCCTGCTGCTGCTGCCCGTCAGGTGCGCCGCGATCCTGCGCGTGGGGCCGCGCGGCTGCTGCCCCTCCGCGTGTGGCAGCGTCAGGGTCCTTTCCACTAAAGGGGAAAAGAGACCCCACATCAGAAGCAAGGACTTTAGAAAGCACATCTGTTCCATCTGACTCGATTTTAAGGGATAGGTATCTCACTTTTTTAATTGACTGAATCGTAGACTGATGGCTAATTATTGGCTAATAAGGCTCAAATTCTGCTTTCACTCTTGCTCATGAAATGTCTTTATGTGCCTCTTTGTTCTCCTTTTTCTCCTCCCTCTGCCTTCAAGTTATCAACAAATAAAATAACCCACAGTACTCAATTTTAATTGTTAAATGTTCCTAATCTCCCTGTGAATTTCCACTTGGAGGTTGTAATGCTTTCCCCCAGCATTTTTAGTGTGAGCTTCAGCAGAGCCATTCCTTAACTGATCTCTGCAGCTCTGTGCTGCCTGTTCCAGGAGCTGGGGTACTGGGAGGGCTTTTTAAACATCCCCCATAAAACATGGGACTGAGATCTACAGGCTGAGTATTCTGCATCCACCTTGGTTACCTTGCTATACAACTTCATAGCAATTCTGGCTCCTGAAAATTTACCTTACAGTAATATGTAACCATTTTTTGATGACTTGATGCCAGTACAAGATCTAAATCAGTTTTCTGCACTTTTAAAAAATCAAGTCATTACACATCAAGTGCCACACTAGCAGCTCTTTTTTACCACAGATAATAAAATTATTACAATACCATTGATTGCAGATATGTTTTCCTCGTAGCTTCTTGACATCATCTGCCAACAAACACAGTGAAAATGAATTAGCTTGTCAGCTGGGGCTGACAGGTGCACAAAAAGACACATCTTTTTTTACTCATGAATAAAGGGGAGTCTGGATTTGATCAACAAGCAAATGGGGGGGAAAAAAGCACCTATTAGTTTGCTGTAATAAAGAATTTCTATGTTTACATCTTTTAGGTAATGAAAGCATGGGAAAACATTTTCAAGAGCTCAGGCATAAAGTCTTTTGAAAAATCTGAATCTCATGCTTCTTTCAAATAAGAGAAGCACCAACTTCCATTTGCAGAATGCTTGTCTATATAGGGTCTTATATAGGGTCTTATATCTGAGAAATTAAATTTAGTTTATTTTCATACCTCTACCTATCTATCTAAGTTCTTAATTCAGCATATTTTACTTTGTGCTTTCCCCTTCTTCATCATAACTGTTTGCTGACTGCTGAAACAAACCAGAGGGGTATGGAGAGTGGTGCAGCAGCAGCAAGTGTGGTGATGATTTACCTGGGTGGCTAATAAGGCCTGTAATGCCAATTATTGATGGGTCTTGTCCTGCCACATTTCTATTTATCCATCTATCCTAATACTAATAGTAGTACTATTGTAATTGTAACTTATTTCTGGCGCCCAGGCTACCTTTTCCTAAGCAATCAGGGAGCTAGTAGGTGTATTAGATGTGTAAACATCCACTAATTAAAACAATGCTTTCTCTGTGCAGAAGTTCAGGGACTTCACTGGCAGAGCTTCCACCAAAGGAGCTGAGATCTCTGAACATAAATAGAGAATCTGTTTTGACTGCAAGATCTTTTTTTTGCCAGGAAATTTCAGCCAGAAGAGAATTTCTACGGATGAGCTTGTTTATGTGCTGGAGATGGGATTTTGAAAGCCATTCCAGAAGATTTTAACCTCTGTGATTTTTGAGCTAGACTGACTCTGTTCTCTGTAGCCAAAATTATGTGTACTGTGTGTAAGTCACGCAGGAGGTGCTCCTTGGGAAGGTGTTGTGCCTGATGCTGTGTGCTCACTTGCTCTTTCCTCCACTACTTCATCACACAGCTCAGGACTGGACCACTCCTTAGGCATTTTTGTACCTCTCCCTGTGTCACATTTAATCTCATTTTCTCTCCCCAGTCTCCCTGTATTTCCAAAGAGGGAGACAGTTCTGACAGCACAACAATCAGTATGGTCAGGTAGAAACCCTTTGCTCTGAGGTATTTCAGACAAGCCAACTCATCCCTGAAATTTGCTTAGCACAAGCTGATAATCTTTGCTTTAGTATTTCCTGAATGCAGTGAAACCACTTTTATGGGTTGTTTTTCCTCTTGCTTCAGTGCAAGCACTGCAGCTGGAGCTGTGGCCTGACAATCGCTTTGCAATAAAACACTCTGGGCCTCCTTTATTCTGCTATGAGGATTCCTTCAGCTGTAACATCACCGAGCTCACTGTTCCCAAATACCTTTTTAATTAACTTTCCCAGGTGCCACTTTACTTGCCAGCAGGGGTCAGCTTCTCTGTCTTGGCTCTCGATGAGCTCCAAGCTTTGGATGGAATTTCCCATCTCCTCCCCAGTGAGGCAGGCGATGCCGCTCTTGGAGTACGAGTCCTGGAGCTGCAGCAGAGGGAAAAGCCAGGGATTTTCATCCATGTGTTTGCAGCTGTGGTATGTCAGTATTTTCACTAAGTGCTAAGAAACACACTTTCTTTTCTCTAAAGCTAGTATGGTACAAGTAGGGCTGTGTGAACAAGAGGATTTAATTCACCCTGATCTGACATATTTAAATATGAGGGCATACCTCACATGCAAAAATATGCTTGCATTATCTCCATGGACATAAATCTGGTACCCAGTATTCAACTTAATAGGTTTTGTGAAAATTCAACATCCAAATCCCTGATGTTACAAATTTAGATTCTCCAGTTCTGCTTTAGGAACATTTCTTTTGCACAAAATTGTTTTTTAAATAAATTATTGAGGACAAAATCAAATACTATGTTGTCTTTTCAGCCAATTGCACTTATAATCCAGACCTTTGCTGTTATATATATCTGTACCATATCCTCCCCATATCCAGTTTTGGGTCTCTCCTAATAGCATTTGTCCTAATAGTCTAGACAACCGAAACAACATTTGAGTCCAAATAAAATTATAACGCTAGATGTTTTTGACATGAAAATATCAAATATCTCTAGTCATGAAGAAAACATTTTTCTGCTAATATTGAAGAGATTGGCAAAACTCCTTCGGGCTCCAAGGCCATCTGACTGGGAGAGGTTTCCTAGTGGGAAGCTCTCTCCAAGCTCCCTGTGGATGTGACTCCAGCTGGCGCTGTTGGTCAGTGTGGGAGCACAGAACCTGAGAGCAGCCCTTGTTTGCTTTGAACTGGGCTCCTGCTGCATCAGCTACAGACTGGGCAGGCTTGTGGAGCCAGCAAAGCACTACGGGAAGGAAACAGCAAGAAACAAGCAAAGCATTCAGATGGAATCCTGGTAGTAGCATTTAAATTTCACTTTTTTTGTTGTGTTAAAGAAGCTAGGTTTGGCTTGCTAAACAGATGCATTTTTTTTCTGCAAGTTCCAGTTTTTAGCTGCCCTTGAGACTGGGGTATTGAAAGCAACAAATGGATTTCCTTCTTCAGACTCCAAGCCTTTCCTGGCTGTTACAAAACAAAGGCGTTTAGGAAGAGATTTCCTGCTACAGGGGGTGGAGATTTCACCTCTTTCAAGTCCCACCTTCTGCAGCAGCAGATTCCACTGAGCTTCAGCTAGTACTTGAAATTATGTATTTTGTAGGTAAAGGAAAAGTGAGTGTTTGTGAGGGTCTCTGTGTCTTTGCCAAGGAGTACAGTGGTATTTTTAAATCAGATTCCAAGAACTCAAAGTGATTAATATTGTGTGCTCATTGAGGTAAAACTACAGGCTCTGACCGATTTAATTATACAATGAGCTTCTATAAAAAAGTCGTTTGACGAGTTTAAGAAAAAAAAAAAAAGCCAAACCAGGCGAGTTGTGCCTGTTTATTCTCTTGCAGACCTGTCACAGCTCAGCTCCCAGCTTTGCCCTCCCATCTGGGAGCAGACAGTCCTGTGCCCCTGCCTCCACCTTCCTGCTCACTTTTCCCTGAAACATCTTTACTCTCCTGGCACTGGAAGCTTGCTTTGTATGCAGTTTGAAATCCTCAGGGAATGCAACCTTGCAGCAGCACATTATGGAACGGAGGGATTGGAATTCCTCTTTTAAGACTTACTCAAATCAGGTTTATCTGCAGCACTGAACCCTTTGAGGACACAACTCCTGCAGGAATCTTATCTTGTAGAGCCTCTCTCCTATGTTAGGAGTGATTACTGGACTGTGTTTGAAAAAGAAGGAAGCCTGAGGTTGTTTTTCTTCCAGCCCTGTATCCTGAAGCAGAACTTTATTGTCTCTACTTCCTCTTAAAGCGAAACAGACAAATACATGTCTTACTCCTAGTTCTAATCAGGTTACTACAGCGGTAGTGGACAAGCCCTGCTAGTTACCAGCTTGTTTTTTGTTAAGATAGAAATACCTGCAGTCTGTGCAGCCACAGTAAGTTGGTGAAGGTGGAGAAATGCAGATATTGCTAACAAACAAAGGGAAGAAAAATGTGTAGGCAAAAATCGTAGTTTATCTACAGAAATTTATTCCACATGCACCCTGTGGATGTGGGGTAGCAGGCTGTGTCTAGATGAGTTTTTTCCTGTTTATTGTGCACCAAACACATGCAGGAATATGTGGTTAAGGTACCCCCTCCAGAGCCAGGAACCTTTGTTTGCAGCCCACACAACTTCAGTGTGCACAGATTTTTCCCTTCACAACAAATGCAGTTTGTTGTTCTTGAGAAACTGTGAGTTATATTTTGGGCAAGTCCTTGGGATGTGGTTGTGTCCCAGGTGTACATGTTTGAATAGAAGGAAGGAAAAGATAAGTGTGGTTACTAATTACTTAAATTGGCACGTTTGTTAGCAAGGGACTCTGAACTGTGTGCATTGAGGAAATGAAGAAGTCTTTATATATTTTTCTTCATTACCAATCATGTAACCTGATTTCTGTGACTCCCTCATTGGACAGCCGCATCTATAAATTCAGCAGGAAAATCTGTTTTATACATTTTGAGAGTATGAGCATTGGCTCCTGTTGCAAACCCTGCACACCCTTTGCCTCACAGAAAACTTTGACATCTCAGAAGACTCCACCTATTAAATCTAATGTGGAAAAAAATGCCTATATGTAATACATATATGTAATATGCACATCTACATTATTATTAATTATGTAATTAGTTATGCATTACTGAGTGCATATATACAATAGTAATTCACATTTATGCAATACTTTCTGCAGTTGTAGATGTACAGAACACTTACCAGCAGGTAGGTTTACCTGTGTGCCAGGAGTAGCAACATCCAGGCACAGCTTAACAGCAGGACAGTCAGTTTGGGGTGAGACACTCATGGAAACCCTGAGTAAGAAGGGTCCTTGAAAAGCAGGGCCACACACGATGGACTATCAACTAAATTCAACTTTCTTGGGAGTGTAAATGATCTTTTGCAAGAAGAGGGAAGAGGTAAGCAGCAGCTGGCGGGCCTCAAGGGCGGCTGCAAGGAGACCAAAGCATCTAGACTATACAATGGGGATTTTACAAGTTATTCTGCGGAATTCAGCGGTGTTTGCCGTCTGGTGCAGTTCCTTTAGGATTAGTCACAGCCTTAAAACCATGTATTGAAGCATCTACGAGGCGCTTGAGCTTTTCTCGGCGGTGCCTGCCCCGTCCAGCTGACGGCTCCTGTTCCACCCGGCCCTCCCGCACCGCAAAAGTGATGAGACGGCGAATTCGCGCTCTAATGGGAAACACATTTCCTGCAAAAGCGCAGCATAACTTTGTTCTCTCGAGTCTGACACTCTGTAGCAGTCCCGGCCGTGAGCTCCTTTCCCAGCGCCCGCCCCCGGCCCGGCCGTGCTGCGGACAAAGGGGAGCGGAGCTCTTTGTCCCGGGGAGCGGGGCTCAGCCCGGCCCGGGGATGCTGCTCCATCGCCCCCGCCCGCCCAGCCGGCCTGTCCCGGGGACAGAACGGGAACAGCAGGGTCCCCCCCGCCGCCGAGCCCCCGCACAGACCTGTCGGAGCTCGCTGGTGAAGTAGAGGAAGGTGACGGCCACGCACACGGACTGCAGGAGCACGGCGGCCACCAGCACGGCCCCGCAGGTCTGCGCGGGGCTGGGGCCGCCCGCCGGCAGCATCCTGGGGCTGGCTGTGGCGGCAGGGCCGGCCTGGGGGCTCCGGGGGCTCACGGCCGCTGTCCCGCAGCGAATGCAGCCCCCGGCGACCGCCTTGCTGAGCCCGGCCCGCCGGGGGATGGAGCGGGCGGGGCGGGGCGCAGGGACCCTCCCTCGGCCGGGGCCTCCCTACTCTCTGCTCCAGCCCCTCCTCTCCTGGCTTTCGCTCCGCGCTCTCCCGGATTCCCGCCCTGCCCTCCCGGGGGCCGCCGCTTTCTCCGCCTCCCCCGAGTGCGGGATCGCCGCTAAGATGTGCGGTCACTGCTCAGCGCTGCTGGAGCATCTCCGAGCAAACTCTCTGACAGCAAACTTAGTCACCAGAGAACAGTGGAAGCTGGTTTTGTAAAGATATTAAGGCTGGTTATGTGCGCAGAGAGGCACGGAATTTGCTGAATTCAAGTTGTGTAATAAAAATCTTAGGATCACAGATTGCTTTGGGTTGGGAGGGACCTTAAAGTTCAGCTTGTCCAACCCCCAGCCATGGGCAGGGACACCTTCCACTGTCCCAGGTCCATCCTGGCTTTGGTCACTTACAGGGATAAAGCATCCACAGCTTCTCTGAGCAACTGGTGCCATTTTTTTGCCACCTTAAGTGTAAAAATCTTTTCATTGTAAATAATTTCTTTCTTATACCTAATCTGAATCGATGCTTCTTCGGCTTAAAACCATTACCCCTTGTTCTATTGAAACAGGCTCCACTAAAAAAATGTCCCCTCTTTTTTTATAAGCCTCCTTCAAGTACTGAAAGGCTTCATTGAGGACTCCCTGGAGTCTTCTTTAGCTGAACAAATCTGATTTTCTCAGCCTTTCTTCACAGGAGAGGTGTTCCAGCCCTCTGAGGATCATCTGGATTCACTCCAATAGGCCCATGTCCTTCCTGAGCTGTCCTATCCGTGTCCTATCCTCTGCAGCTTCTCCTGCAGAGCTGGTACATCACAGAAAGGTGCTTGTGAACAGTAACTGCTGCCAGGAGCTCCTTCCCGGTGCTGCCAGTGCTTCTGCCCCCTGGTCACGACATGATTATTGATTGCCACAGTACATGGACATCAGGTACATTTTGAGCTTTCTGTATCTGATGGCACTTTGGGGTTTGGTTGGTTGGTTGGTTTTCAAACCTCTAAGGCTCCTTCTTGCAAGCTTTTCTCCCAATTGTTCCACCCAGATAAAAGTTTTGCAAAGGCGTGTCCGTACTTTAGGGTGAGTCCATTAATTTTCCTGGGGTTCTGACACCTTCACCTCACACAGACAGGGTTATAAACAAATCTGTAATTATCTGCTGATACTTTTAAATCAGCAAAGGTAGCACCTCTGCTGACTGTGTAGCCATGGAAAACAGGGATTTCAAATCCAAGTGCAGACATTTGAGTCAGCTCACTCCCATGGTGTTGGCTGCAGGACGGGATGAAATTTTGCCTACTGCTCAACACCTACAACCTGAATGCCAGGGTGTAGGTGAGAGTTTTCCATATAATTACAGGGGAAAATTAAAATCAAGATCTCTTAATCTCCCCTGATTATTGAGGTAATTTTTAGAAGGCGTAACTGCATTGTATTCAATTGTATTCCATTTAGAGTAAAATTAATCTTTTTTTTCTTCCATCATAATGTAGCAAAATAATCCCCCAATCCCTGTTCAACGTGGCAGCAGACAGTTTATTTGTCTGGCTCTTTGAGACAATGAGTCTCTGTGCCAAAACAGTTCAGATCTGTAATTCCAACACAAATGTCAGATGGAGGAGATTAACATCTTCTCGAAAGTGAGCTCATGGTCCCCTCCTATGACTTCTCAGGAAAGTCAGTGTGATACTTTGGACTCCTTCTGCTTTGTTTATCACAGTTCATAAATTCTTAAGAACAAAATTTTGTCTAAGAGAGAAACTTTTCAACTGAAGAATTAGTTAAAAAGTGGCAGGCTAACTTGGATGAAGACTCCTTCCTGCTGAAGGGAGTTTTTGTGGCTTTTCATTCTAGCTTTTAGGGAGGTCCTATCACATTTGAGGGAGTTTCCTTTCAAAAAGAATAGAAACAAAAGTGAAAGAGCCAGGGCACTACAGAGCACTCTTGTTTACAATCAGGAGCTGATTTGAGTTCTGTGTTTTTCCAGCCCCTTCATGGCTTTTTCCTCACCCTACAACCTTTAACAGAATTATTCTGCAGGTTAACATACCAATCAAGGAAAGATTTTTTCAAGACCCATATACTCATTTTGTTGCCCTCTACTAGGCATGGTCTGTGTCCCCCAGACCCATCATTTTAAACCCTCCATGGGTATTTCTGATATAATACTTGTTTAATTAGTGCCAGACTTGCAAGGCAAAATTAATGAAGTATGATTTGAAAAGAGCAAGGGAAAAAGCACATGCAAATCCATCTCTTCAAAAAATTATGGGTTCATTATCTTTCTGAAGATTTAAGATCTGAAGATTTCATTATACAATGATAAACAGTTTATGAGTTTCCACACTGACACAGGATATTCCAAAAGTGAAACTCCAACCATTTCCAGCATTGAATGCACTTGAAAATCTTGGCTACTTTCAATGCTCACTTTTCTGGAATTAATTTTTGTCTCTAATAATCGTAAATATATACTGAAAATAATTTATTTTAAAGGTTCCAGGAGCTGAAAATGAGTGTTTTGATGAAATTTTGCCACAGTAAAGCTGGGGCATTGACACGAGTGGGAAGGAGTGGTGTTAGCATGCTTTTAAACAGAACCAAGTCATGTGCATAGTGCTAGACCAGGGTATCTCCCCGACAAAACCTCTGATACTTCCTGGCTCCTTCATCCTATTAAAGCTTACTCAGTGAGCCATTCAATTAGAGATAAACCTTAATCTGGCCTGTGGACTTAGGATGTGTCACTTGGCATGCCACGGAAACGCCTGGCAGGAGACCTGCCACATTTGTCCCCCTGCAGTGTGGCCAGTAGGAATGTAAAATGGCTCTGAAAACATGTAAAAATGAAGGAAGATTGACTTGAAAAAGTCCTTCAGTTCCCATTCCTCAGTGAATGCAGTGATGGGGGTGATGAAGGAGTTTTCAGAGAGGATGTTTTCCAAGGCAGACAAAGCAGAGCTTTCTGGTATGTAGCAGTTCTTGACTTGAGTTTCTCTGCTGAGCAGCAAAGGGGGTTGTGTTTTTCATCACAGCATGTAATTGCAGTGCTGTAGCTGCAGAGAGGGAATGAAGCTGTTTCTCCACCCTCCCAGCAGACACCTGAATGCTGCTCTTGGTTTGGACTTTGCTACTCCAGCTATGAGTCCCTGCAGTGAAGCCACTGTGTGTTTGGCTCTGGGAGCGCAGTGGGAAATTGCTGTCTCCTCTCCTTCCTGAAGGGAAGGGGAAATCCCTGCCCACCTCTGCAGCCTCCCAGTTCACCTCTGGGACACTGCTGCACTCAGCTTCAGGGCACAGGTCATGAACAGCCTCAGCCTGCCAAGCCTCCAGTGAAGCAGGCAGAAGGAGCCAGCAGAGGGTTAACCTTGCAGCGTGGTCCTTAGCCCTGCACATGTGCTGGACAGATCACATCTGGCTCCTGTGGTTTGTTCATTCCTTCATGGCCCCTGTGCCAGATTCCAACCTCATGCTTTACTGTCAGTTGTAAACTATCTCAAATCCATGAGTTCATTGTGATTTGTACTGTCTTGGGATCAGGATCTATTTATCAGTGCAATACCCTTTTGGCCTATGGTGTGACACAAACAACTGCAATGGTTTGGCTGGTCCAAAACACACCTATGAATTAAATTAGTCAGACCTGACATATCTTTTAATGCCTCAAGCAGTGGATTTGATAAAAAGAGCAGGCAATATCTGTGCATGGACATGCCACAATCACATCCAAAAGTGCTGTAGAAACACTACTCTGGATGTAACTTTAGATCTCTCCATTTTGGTTAAGAAAATACTTAACTAAAAATAAATGCCTTCTGCCTGTTAATATACTGTATATATTTTAAGCTTGTCCTCATCTTTTGTCAGTTATATAGGGGCACTTCAAAAGTATGTTGTCCTTTATGAGTGCTCATTATGAAATCTCTCTTTGAGAGATTTAGTATCATAAAATCACTGAATGGTTTGGGCTGGAAGGGACCATAAAGCTCATCCAGTTCCAACCTCCCTGTCATGGGCCTGGACACCTTCCACTATCCCAGGTTGCTCCAAGCCCTGTCCAGCCTGGCCTTGGACACTTTCAGGGATGGAGCAGCCACAGCTTCTCTGGGTAACCTGTGCCAGGGCCTCACCACCTCAGAGGGGAGAATTTCTTCTCAATATCCAATCTAAATCCGTCCTCTTTCAGTTTGGAGCCATTCCCCCTTGTCCTAACACTAGTACTTCTTCAGCTTTCAAGCACCAGGGACTGTCACAAGGCACATCCCAGGAAATGTGTTACTCACACAATGAATACAGTTGGTTTCACTAAGGTGCCTTGACTCAGGATTACTTTTCACAGTGGGGGCTTTTTAGCACAAATCATTTTCATGTCATTGTTTTAACTATGATTTGTATTCCCACAACAGAGAGTTTCTGTTTGACAGAAAGGTCTCATATTTCAATATTTCTGTTTGTCTTGGAGTGAAAGATTTTGGTTAAAGTTTCTAAATATGTCATTTTGGAATAATTGAAATGACTTTATCATTGCAATAATGTATGCATTCATTGTAAGGGATACATGGCTCTGCTTTCCTGTATTCCCCAGAGATCCCTGAAGTAGCAGCAACTCCTTTCAACTGCAGATTCCAAAGCTGGACCTGGCCATGTTGCTGTTCTCTCATTACACAACCAGTCCTGTGTGAAGCATTAGATGATGCTCCCTGGAAGAGGGGCAAAGGGAATGTTTATAGATGCTCTTAAGTCTTTTTCTGTGTTACACTAGCAAAGTGATAATGTTGAAATAGGTTCATTGCACTCTCAGCTCTGAGGGAGCTGTTAGGAGATCCATAACACATCCATCTGCCTCCACAACATTTCAGAAAGAGGAAGAATTGTCCCTGGCACACAGCAAAGCCTTGCTATGCAATCAGCTTAAGCCTTGAAGCATGAAATTTGATTTTCTTTACCATAGGCGAGTGCGCCACTGAAAATGGAAGACAAATACTTCTCTTTAGGGTGCCAGTTGTATATGCAGAGAAATTACTTTTTTTTTTAAGCTTCTTCTAAACAAAGCATCTGTCACACAGCTGTCTATCTTCATACAGATTCCTCCTGGGACAGATTAAAATCAGCAACAAGGCTGTAAGTAGAGAAATGAAGGAGATTTCTGTTTCCTTGCTGATGGAATCTGCCATTCACAGTCCTCTGTGCTGTTGGCATCACGTCCAGGGCTCTGCTCAGATGTGCTCTCCCAGGTGGCAGCAAAATCCTGTGGATGCAGAGGAACTGGGGAGAAGCAGGTGGGGATGATTTGCACTTCCATGAAACCTCTTCCCTCTTCCTGGCAAACCAGGACATGATGGATTAATTGGATGGGCTGTGTCTTCTCTTGTCATTGAAAAAACCACAGAGTGATTTAAGTTCTCGGTTATATCCAGGAGAATCTGCTTTCCTGCTGTGGTAGCTTGGTTTCATCTACAACAGGTTTGATCTGTGTTGCGGATGTGTGGATTGGATTTTGCATTTATATCAGCACAGCCCTCATGAGAACACACTAATGGGAGTGGGGAGAGGTTTGTTTGTATCTGCAGCTACTCATCTGCAGCAAGAGCACCACCGTGACATAGAAGGTGATACCCATTACTGTGTGTGCACTTTCTGGGCTTATTTTCTCTGTGTCCTGCTGCTGTGGAAGCTTTGGGACTGCCTGGTGGCTGCTTTCTTCTGAGGAGTGGCACAGATCCTAGGAAACATCGTGGACTGCTCTGATCCATAGCATGTGGATCCAGCTGCTGGATCAAGTGCTGCATATTTCACTTTAAGACACAAAGATTCTTCCACTATTGAAAGACTTCATGCCAGTAGCTAGAAAAACCCCTTTGCTCAGTCTTCTATCCTCTATGATTAGTATAAAAAGTAGGGAATAACAAGAAGAGAATACAGCCATGAATATTGTGGCTATTTTACCCTGAGTGAGGGACATGGGGGGAATTTCTAGCATGCAGTGACTGTCACACAAAACCCACTTTTAAATCCTTCAGTGTGGGGGTACCTGCACCACCTGGAATGTGGCTCTTTTCAGACTGACAGCTGTGAATTCAGGGGGGCTGGCTCAGGGACCAGCCAGGTGAGTCAGGGTTAGCCAGACTGTCCAGAGACTCGTGAGCAGGAAACACAAGTCAGTGGAACCCCTGCAAGACAGGAGGAACTTGAATTACTGGTGGAGATTGCAGGGTTATCAGTTAGTTGGAGCAAAACAGAAAGGAAACCTTGGCCATGGTGAATATGCCAATCACATCACGGTGGTGATAAAAAATATGCACGTGCTTCATGTTATAAAGGTACTGAGTGTCAGTTGCAGGCATTATATTAGAATTCTGTGTGTCTGCATCTTTGGTGACCAATTGGTATTTTCAGTGACACCTAACTGCAAAGGCATTTGCCTTCTGTCCTGGAAATGGATCATTTTAGGGCAGGGAGCAGAAATTCCCCATAGCATCTGCCAAAAGCATTGAAACAGCTCCAGGGCCAGTTTGCCACAAGAACAGAGACTGAATTGATCTGAAACTGATAACAGATGGGAAATTTTGCCAGATGCAAATGCTTTCTTGGGCTTGTTCAGCACTGAAACTCAGTAAACAGAAAGAACTCAAGGAAGAATAGAAAGCGAAGCAGTCTCCTGGGTCAGTGTGCATTTCAGTTTCATCATTTCTACTCCAAACTTGTGTAATATTTAACTGAAAAAAGACATTTATAAATATAACAATATTTAACTAAAAGCAAACTGCAGTGTACTTCATTGAGCTTCAGTATATTTACTCTTGGGCCAAGATTTTTGCTTTCCTCACTAATTTTCAGTTTAAACTCAAGCTAACATTGATTGACCAAACAATAACTTGAGTGTCTGGGAATAAAATTCATATAACAAACACTTCCCTGGGCTCTTTGAAGCAGGATTTCCTTATTTACTTGGAAAGGAAGTTGGAAAAGGCTTCTGACAATAAATATCTAAAAAATTCTTAAAGTAGAAAACAACATTTTTTTAAAAAAAACCACTGGTTTAAGAGCTGGTGATTGCTACACAGCAATCAATTTGCTTGTTCTGGGTAACCCACAACACTTGTCTTTTCCCATTAATTTTTAGCTAGCCCTGAGATGTAACTTAATACAGGAGTACTCCACCAAACAAACCCTGGAGACTTTTTCATATCTTAGCAGGCAAGACATTCCCAGCTTGTTTCCAACTTTGTTCAGTCATTACTCTTATTTGTCTGAGCACCACGACAATATCAGCAGATTAACTACTGCCCTGGTCACAGAGTTTTTAAGTAATCCATTAACCAGAAAGGTGATTCAGGCAATGCAAATAAAGGCCATCTGAAAACAAAATGTAAGATGTCAACAACTGGAAGGAATCAGATTGCACAGAGGTGCTTTGAACCTTACCAAAGTCTCATCCTTCATTGTTCCAGGTGTCTCCTCAGAACAGAGTGCACAGGATTCAGGAATCCCTTTCATTTTGGATGAGCATTCCATGTGGACTTTTAGGGTTGTTGGGTCTTTCTACAGCTGGAAACACAAGCCCCTCCAATTCTTCTCTCTCCTTGGTGCAGCCACAGTTTCTGAAGTGGGAAAAGGAGACACGACCAGCTCCTTCCAGGGAGGGAGAGGCTGCGAGAGGTGGCACCAAGGGTGAGCTAAAGGGTCCTGCAGGGGCTCTGAGGCTTTGCAAATCCCCTCTGTCCCCACATCTGCAGAGGAGCCAGGCAATCCTGGAGCCCCCAGAGCCCCCTGCAGCCACTTGTCTCAAGGTGTCCTATGCAGAGCATGGCATGTGCTGTGCTGGACCTGGACAGCAGTCAGTGGGGCCACTGTGCAAAGACAGGGCACAGAGGAAGGGTAAACCCCCCACTTTTTAAAAGGTTTGTGTTGGTTCTGGGTTTTCTAGGAGTTTTTTCACAGCAGCAACACCAAAGCTTTACAAGGGCACAGCTAAAACCACAAAAAAACCCCTGCAAAAGGGCAGAGAAGAATGGAAGGAAACACTTAAAACAGTTTTTCTGCCAAAGAAAATGGCCATGTGATGACATCATCTTGATATAGGTGACCTTTTTTAAGTTTATAAAGATTTGTAGATGTAATAAGGAAAAAAAAAATCAAATTTTACAGTGAAGGAGGAAAGGTTGGAAATAGAGGAAATATGTGCTGGGGGTTCAAACATATGCCAGATATTAAAGGAATTCAGACTTGCCTGTGAAATATTTTGCAATAGTAAAATAATTTCAAAAGTTTTTAATCATGAGTGTTGGAAATTTGTTTTGGCAGAATCAGTGCATGAGATTGCCATGGAGAAGGCTGGGGAAGATGTTGGGGCCCTTATTAAAGCTACATGGACATAAATAGATATGCAGGAGTACAGCTTGAGGTCTGTGTTTCATGCCAATATTACCTGACTAGGTAAGATTTTGCTCTTCTTTAGTCTCCTGGATAATTTGGGGGTTTGGGTATATACTGGTTAAGCTGGGTCAGGATTTGTGGGGTTTGGGATAAGAAAAAAATTGGAACTGTTGCAACAGAATGTTTGCATTAAAGGAATAAATGCAAAAGTAATTTCTGTATAACTAGGAAGAATTATCACCGAAGGGCACTTGAAAAATAATTGATGACTGCAATCAGCCACTAAAATAGTTCTTCAGCACAGTTAGATTGTAAAAAATACCTCCATGACTGACTTAATTAAAACAATTACCAAGGGATTTGCCTTGGCTTAAAATAATATGTCCCTTTTTATGACTTTTGGAGGCAGGTGAACTTGATCTCGTCTTCTCTAAAGCTCCTGTTCAGTGACATATTTGGGACAATTAGGTCCTTAATCACCTAAAGAAGAAATATCACTCACCCTGGCAGCAGAGAGCTGTTCCCAGCACAGAGATTGTTCTGGTGGGTGACTCAAGGGCTTAATTTTTTTTAAAAAAAATGGACCTTAATGATGCAGATGCAGTTTTGTGGAAGGAAAACACCAGGAGATGATGATATGGCTTCACAAAAATAACTCCCCCCCTCTGTGGGTGTCGTTGGTGTCAGTGACAAGAGCAGGATGTGATAATTGGAAAGGATCTGGTATCCAGAGAAAGCACAAATGGGGAACCATGATTAGGAGAAGCAGTGAGGTGTTAGACACGCTCACCCCTTCTCAAAGGAAGAAAGCTCCACTTCTGCCTTTTTCCCATCTTATTCCTGACTCCATGGTCTTGCTGCTTTCCTTGGATCACCTCTGGTGCTCATCAGAGCCAGTACAGCTCATTATTCCCACAAAACACCAGAAAGTTCTCAACTAGGCTGGCAACGAGGGCTTGCTCAGGGAAGAGCCTACAAGCCCAGGGCAGTGCAAAGAGGTGGGAGCCAGTGCCAGGGTGAGGACGACCCTTCCCAGCTCAGCTGCCCACCCAGCATTAGCCTTAGCCACTCCAGAGTGTTTTTGTCAGTGCAGAGGTTGGATCTGGCTCATCTTCAGGCACTGGCTTTTGTTGAGTTGATAGTTTAAAGGAAAAGAGTTAATGAATGGCTTTCTCATCACCTCTGCCATGAATTTTTAACGAGTGCTTTCAGGCTGCTGAAACTCTCCTGTCAAAGAGATTAGTGGGGAAAATCCTACCTGTTATGTAACACTCATTTGGGGTAAAAAACAGCTTTTATGAGAAACACAATGCTTATTTCCTCCAGTGAGATTAACATTGGTTTTGTTTTCCTTTTCTTTGTTACTAGGAGTTTCATGTTTAGCTTCAACCGTCCTCTGAAGGGAGTTGCCCTCAGACCCTCAGTTTAACCTTTCTGTTTCTGTCACCAGCCACATCCTAAAGTGCCTTCCAGGCATGAGGACAGCCTGTGTCAGGTGAGACCTCAGTCAGACATAGCTCAAGAGAAATCAACAGCAGTTTCCCTGAACTGGTGCTTTCACCATCCCAATATTCATTTACAGCTCCCACTTCTTTTCACTGTGTTTGAAAGAAAAATTCAGTTCCCCAGTTAGTTTGTAGTGTGGTCACATGGACTTCCTTCAGAGGTGAGGCGGTGCAGGGCAGGGTGAGAAATCCCACCCAAGGCTGTGGCTGAGCTGCCTTTTAGTGAACAGGCTGGGAGAATGGGTCAGTCTCTCACACACCTCCTTCCACCCCAGCTTCCCACCCAGATGTCAAAAATGTGCCGATGTTGCTCCCTGCCAGCAGCCAGCTGTGTAAAGGACATCTGCCTTACGCAGGGAAACACAGATCCCTCTCCCACCTAACACCTTTTACAAAATTCAAAATGGACCTGGGGAAGCACCTCTGGCTTGGTTGTGAATGTCATGGGGTAGATGTGCATTTTTAACATGATACCTTTGAACTCACTGTCATCAGCTGAAACTGGAGAATGGAGAGTGAAATTGCAATCTTTATTTGGACAGTGAGACTTCTATAGACCCCATCACGTTTGCCAGTGCTTCTGTTCTTCTGATTGCTGATAGATAAGGAGGTTTTATTTAAATTCAGGCTAGCAGAAGACAATGAGGTGCTGTGCAAACCCAGATGGGTTATTAGGATTGCCCAAGAGTTGTTGGGAGTGAATACACAGAGTGCTCAGCTGTGTACTTAACTTTATTTTCTTTTCTTCAGTGTGCCTTCTTCAGAAACATTTACCACCATTGCCCCTCTGTCACATGGAAGAGGTGCTGTTTAGTTTCTATCACTTAAAACTGATAAAGTGTCCACAAGCAAGGGATGCTTCTTTTGAGAACCCTTCTTTTACAGCTCTGCTAAGCCAGTGGTGCTGAGCGGGTGGTGCTGAGCAGTTGATAAAAACATGCTTGATCAATATATCAACTATATTTATTTATTTGGGGTTTTTTTTCCTTTGATATTTTTTCCTGTAAGACCTGCAAAACCAACCAATTAATATCTCTGAAGTATAACATTAGAGATACAATTTCAGAAGAGTTGTGGGGAGTAAAAAATACTGACACAGTTAAGCATTCTATATTTGGATACTATATGGATTCATGCATTCATAAACCAGCACCACCGGCTCAGCACCATCATAAATAAACCAGCACCACCTGCTCAGCACCACCTGCTCAGCACCATCATTAATAAACCAAAACCACCGGCTCAGCACCGCCTGCTCAGCACCAATTGCTCAGCACCATCATTAATAAACCAACACCACCTGCTCAGCACTTCCTGCTCAGCACCATCATTAATAACACAACACCAATGGTTCAGCACCAATTGCTCAGTACTATCATTAATAAACCAACACCACCGGCTCAGCACCACCTTCTCAGCACCACCTGCCCAGCACCACCTGCTCAGCACAATCATTAATAAACCAACACTAATTGCTCAGCAGCACCTGCTCAGCACCATCATTAATAAACCAACACCAGCTCCTCTGACCCATTTGCCCTCTTCATCGTTTTTGGTGCCTCTTGGCCACTTCCTTCTGGTGTTATCACAGGGTTACTGGCTATTGCTACCATGATTCTTGCTTTAGTTTTTGCTCTCTCTTCTCATCTCCTTAAATATACTTTTAAGGCCTCCTTTAATAAATCATTTATACTTTTTTCTTGCCAATCTTCTAATTTTTCTAATTTTCTTCTAATGTCCGGCCAAGATTTCATTACAAATTGAACTTTTAAAAGCACTTGGCCTTCTAAACTGTCAGGATCAATATTTGAATATTATTGAAAATCCTGTTTTAATCTGTTTAGCCACATTGCTGGAGATTCATCCTTTTCTTTTGTGCCATCAAATGCTAATTTAGTATTACTGCCCCGGGGGACAGATTCCCCTATTCCTCTGATTATTAAGAGTCTGTAATCTTCCATATTTCTCCGGCCCTCTGCTCGATTGGGGTCCCATTCAGAGTCTGCTACAGGAAACTTATGATCTCCTGGGGGGCCAACTCTATTTTCCCTTTCCCATATTCTTACTCCAGCAGCTTGAATCAATCTAACTTCTTCTGGGGAAAGAGTATGTTAAGGATGGAATTCATCTCTTTCCAGGTGTAAATATTGGGTCCTAAAAACTGATAGACTTGGTGGGATATACCCACCGGATCTTCCACTAAATTGCCCAAATCTTTTTGGATTTTATGTTTCCAAAACCTCTATCAGAAGAGAAAAGCCTTCCAATTTTCTTTCAAGTATTTTAAAAGCTCCTTGTCTCTAAAATAAGATTTCTCTTACAAGTTTTGGCATTTGCAATTTGTGTTTGAGGGAAGCACTAGATAATGAATCCTTCCTTTTTGTAATGAAATGTTCAAAATTAAACCCAGTCGTAACTAAGACTTTCGTAAAGGGCATTAGAAGTGTGACTGCTGTTGGGATTCTCTCTTGTTTTCAGGTCTGAAGGGCACTTCAGAGAAGAAAGGCTGACAAACCTTAGA
>VZUI01063534.1:0-27955 GCA_013401135.1 Cettia cetti | reverse complement strand
TGGATGCACTCCAGGAGCTCCATGTCTTTCTTGTCCCAAGCTCAAGAACTGGACTCTAAACTCCAGATGTGCCTCAGAAGGGCTGAGCAGAAGGGCAGGATCATCTTCCTCAGCCTGATGGGACACAGCTAACAGGATTTTGTTAAGTGTCTTTCACAGAGTTCCATGCAATGCTGGCAGCAAATAAAATCCTTTTTTTTTTTTTTTTTTTTTCACAAGACCTCTGATCTATATTTTGCTTCCTGGGTGATTGTCTTGTGACTGCAGAGCAAAGACCATTTAGAACAAACATACACGAGTTTGATAAATGATAAACTTGACCTTACTTTGCTTCAGTATCCTTAATAAGCATTCGACCACCAACTACTCATTCAAATATTGGGAAGAGATGGACAGAAATCAACAGCACAAGAAAGCCCACACAGAAGTAACCAATTTAGACTACAGAAACAGTGCACAGGATAAAGGCACGGGGCCACACACCAAACAATTAAGAGAAAACAAAATATTCAAGAGTTACTCATTAAGCAAGTACCATCCACCCTGTGCAGTAAATGAGTCTGTGGAAAACTAGGCTGCAATCATGAAATTAAAGACTGTCTCAAAAAGCATATGCATAGGCAAATTAAGGCTGTTCGTGCATTCCCTAACTTGGACTGTTTGACTTTGCAACTTTAATAATGCCCTTCTAATGTCGTTTTGGAGCTAAGATATTTAAATTTCAAAAGCATTTGTACACAAATTAGGTGCAGCCCTCCGACTGCTGGCGCGCTGCCCGCCCGGCCCCGCTGCCACGCACGGCCAGGCTGCTGCTGAGCTCCCAGACGGGTTTGGGGAAGCAGAGCGAGGCTGTCAGGCAGCGCTGGGCAGGGCAATGGTGCTCTCTGCTGGGTGAGCAGCAGCACGACAGGGGCTCTGGAGTTCATACTAAAGCCCCACTACCGGGCTACGTGCAGGTGAACTGCTCCTGGCCCAGAGCGGGGCTAAATGGGGATCTGTACCCGGACAACTCTCGACTGACAGACTTTTTACAAAACGCACACTCGCGTCGTATTTCATGTGTATGAATCAAGTGAAAATTCAGCCTTTCTGGCCTCTCTTGTTATTTCTGGGGGAGCAGCTGTTTGGGGAGGTTTACTTCTAGCAACAGTAGCTATGTTGATGCTAAATACAGAAAAATAGTTTTTGCAAAGTTTCCTTTTACCATGGGAAAAAAAAATCTGAATGCCTGCATATTTAGAGAGACTTTTAGGCTAGAACAGTATTTTAGAAAACATTTAATGACTTACTGCAAGTCAGAATAAACATGTTCTGTGGGAAGAAACTGTTTCAGGCCAACCTGCTTGTTATCATGAATGTTGTCCATTTTTGGTTTTTTGTGTGGAGCAGTTGGGTGAAAATCTAGAGAGAGGACTGGGCAAGGGAAATCAGTGTCAAAGGACCTGATAAAAAAAGTGAAATGGTATCACAAACATCCATTGTTCTCTTTTTTGGAGGGAATCTCTGGAACTGAAAAAGAAGCCAGCCTGGCAAGAATTCAGGACTATCTAATCTTCATGTATGTAATAGTCAGTGAGAAACCAAATGTTAAGTTGGAACGAGAATTTGAGAGGAACTTTGGGACAGAGATGGTTTTTTTAAGCATCTTTCTCTAAGGTTCCTCCTCATACTGGCCACAATCAAGTGCAAGATGAGAAAGATCTGATCCACTCACAGCAGAGGTTAAGAAAACATCAAAAAATACACATGTAATTACGAGGCAGCAGAACCTGACCTTCTCTCCAGTAGAGAATAGAGTGAATGAGCTGTGTTAGCTAATAATGCAGAGAGAAACTTTGTGTGGGAATACTCTGTGTGGGGACATTTTAAGGAGGTAGATGAGAAAAGGTGATTTAAGCACCTCAAGAACATCTATGAACTCCCTAGGAAAAACGAAAAAAACCAAAAACCAAATTAAACCAAAACCAAACAAACAACCCCCCACCCAAAAAAAAACCAACAAAACCAACCCACAAGGAGGCAGAAAAAAGTGACACTGACCTCAAGTCTCTTTTCAAGTGACTCTATCCTGTCTTTTTTGCTGGCCAAGTTAGCCCTCGTGTAGCGGCTCTGTCCAGGCAGGTACAACACTTGGCTGTAACATTCTTCCCACACCTGGTTATAAGCTTCACTTGACAGCTCTCCATGCCCCATTCCTTGCTTTACTACCTCCATCTCTTGTGCCAGTAGATCCTGAGCCTGTTGGAAAGGATGAGAGTAATTGCAGTTACAATATACAGGATACAAGAAAATTCCACTTCTTTTCAAACCTTCAGTGTGCAATTCATGGGGGCAGCTTTTCTTTTCATACTCAAAGCTCACCATCAGGTTAAGTTAACTATGAAATCGAACACAGATGCTGTGGATTACAAATGAAACCCAGGCTAGAAGGCTCCTCACAGCACAACTATCCCTCATTTTATATAATTTGGCCAAACCTGACATCACTCTGGCATGGCTAATGAAAGCTGTGGCACAGCAAGACACTTCATCTTGCTGCAAAAGAACAGAGATAAAAGCAGGGACCTTGAGGGGAGAGAGAACTGTGCGGACAGAAGCAGCTGTCCTATGAAACAAAAATCACTTTTCATTTCCTTTTGCTTGCCCTTCTCCACACAACCTGCAAAGTGAAGCCTTAACATTCCTGGGTGAGCTGTGTAAGCTCCGCTGCAGGAAACACAACTCTGACTGTAACTAACACGTTCTGTGGCTGAAGAACTGGAGAGATGTGAGCACTCCGCTGCTTCCAGTTTAGTTTACAAAGTTTATGATGAACTGAAAAGATTCTTGTTGCTCTCACAACTCTTAATATTTCTGACAAAGAGCCTGGTCACAAAGCTACAGGCACCTAAGTCCTTCTGATTTTATTAATAACTAAAAAACTAAAATATCTTTGCCAATCTAGACTTCACTGGTTACAAGAGCATGTCCATGTCCTCTCTTTCAACAGCACTTACAGGTGCAGCACAAATTTCCCTATCAGCAGGAGGTATCTTACTGCAAGATATTATGTTTTGTAACTGCAGACTGACCAGGTAGACATTCAGGTATCATGAGATTAGATGATTCCACAGATACTGGGGAAAGGAAAATTAATTACTTGCTCTTGATGGTCAAGACAGATAAAATAGGAATAACACAACCACACCTGACAAAACTAAATGTTATAAATTTCAATGAGCCAAGATTAGTACACAGTGAGGAACTACTTGAGGGTATTTACTTGTGGCACAAGAAGTGTTTCCCAGCTCCAGGAGCTCAGCACACTGTGCCCAGCACCACTAATCCTTTCCAAAAGAGAACTGCATATCAGGAAAAGAAAGGAGTATTTTATGAAAGGGTTTTAGCATGAAGATGTTCTAAAAACAAATGAAATAAAGCAAAACAAACACATCCCAGATGAGATCACGGAGATAGGAAAATTTTCTGGTTTGAACTGGATTTTAGACAAAGAGGGAATACTGTGCTTAATGTTAGAGAGCAAGCAGGAGCAGGGATGCAAAAAAACTTCTGCTCATCAGTTCAGAGACAAAACTTCCAGGGACTTTGAAGAAAAGTTTCCAGACAAAAACTACTGGGCCATGTAATAGTCTCTAAGGGAAGTGATAGCAAACCTGATTCTTGCTGCACTTCAAAACAACCAGAGAAAGCACTTGGAGAACATTCCTAAGGGAACAATCTGACACTGGCAATGCAATGAATTTCATGATCTAACTATATTTTCCATCTTTAACGTCTCCTGGTAAGAGATCTTGAAGTATAATTTTTCATTTAACAGCAAATTGGAAGTACATACTGTTCACTGTTTCTCCTTTTAGGCTCTATTTTTATTGGTCAGATACGGTCAAGGACATGAATTTAAAATCTGCTTGTGTATCTTCAGAGTCACCTTAAAGGAACTGGGGATTTAGGTGTAAAGATACAACAGGTATTGTCAGAGGACAAGTCTAGAGAGACAGACAACTTGGTGGCATGTGATTTTGTTCTTTTCACACATTCTTATTCCAGTAGGCACTTGGTCAAAGGTTACTGGCACAGCTTCACAGGTGAAGCTCTTTGAAAGAGCTAAACCACAGAACTGCCTATCTGTCACTTGGCAGCTAAAGGCAACATCTGTAGCTGCTTAAATAAATGAACACCCTGAACTGGAGCCCTGGTCCAGAGCTGCTGTTTAACTTGGGATTACAATGCAAAACAGGACACAGTGCCCAGGCCGCCCACTCACTGCAGCCAGCCACGGCCCAATCTGCCTGTTCAGCACTTCTGGACCAGGTATGGCTGTAAGATCAGCTGCCACAGCCCAGCACAGCTTGCCTGGATTGAGCTGGACAAGCATAATTAAACAATTTGATTTGCTGCTCCAAGGTACAAGCTGACAACCAGAGTCCTATTCGGTCTGCACTGCTTTGAAGAAAATGCTTCGTAATTCTGGATTAATGAAGCTCAGAGGCAGAGGTGGGTATCACACCTTGTTAATGCCTCAATGATTTAACAGCAATTTACAGAAAAAACAAAGTAGAATTTGGTAACTGTTGGGATATTATTGCTCTTATTCTTATTTAAATTATAAGCAATCACAACACATTCAAATTTTATCTCAGTGACAATGTCTACAGGCAAATACAGCATCCTCATCATTCTGCTCAAAGCCCAGATTAACATCAACTCACAAAAAGGAGAATGTGCCCTTAAATCATCCTTACTTAATGCTTGGCAGTGCTGGGTTAACGATCAAACCTGATTATCTTAGAGGTCTTTTCCAACCCCAACAACTCTTTGATTACAGCTCCTCATACAACTCCTTGGAGACCTCCCAGATTCTATGCAGGTTTTTTTCCCTAATATTACAGAACTATGCCCTAAGGAGACTTTAGGTCTCCTGAGGCCATACAATTCTCACCTTCTTGAGATCCTCTTTGGAGAACTTCTCATAAGGATTTTGTTCCAAGTAAGCCATGTGCTCTGCATTGTTGCTTCCAAATCCTGGGCCTTTCCCTTTCTTACCAGTAAACTGTTCTCCAAATGGATGGTGTAAAAGATCAAAATGAAGCATGGTAATCATCTCTTTCTTTATGAGTTCTTCACTTTTCTGCAAGTCTGTTAGAGGTGGTTCTACATTTAAGGGTCTCAGTATTGTTTCATTAACCTGCCCAGGAATAAAAAAAAGTTTGTAAATATCATATATACCAAAGGTAACATTAAATTCAAATATCTCCACCCAAGTATGAATTTTATCTATCAGCTAAATCCCACAGAGCAGGTGCCAAAATCCCTTGTGGTGGTACACATGCAGCAATTTCAACATCCATGCAGATGAAATACCTCATGACAACTCTGCTGGAGAAGTTTCCTGTAAATCAGCATACTCATAAAGATTTCACTCTCTCATGATCTCCTTGGACTGTATTTCCTCCTGTAATGGTTAAACCCTTTATTTTTCATTTTTGTTCTTTAACAATGAATTTTGTTTCCACTTACTTCTGAGGGCCGTGGTAGATTCTTCTGCACAGCTTTGTGCATTCTCTTCAGTTCCTTGGCACGCTCTGCTTCTCGGAGAGCCTAAACAAACAAGCCAAGTGTTACTCCAGCCACTGTAACACAATCAGATGCTGCCTACGAAGGTATGTGATATAAAACCTAATTGATTATTGCAGTAAAGATTCCTTCCAGTACATGGACTTCATGATTGTAAGCCAGAACAAAATAATGTGACAAGATAATTTATTGCCTCTGAAGTGAATGAAAGAGAACAGCAGACTAACTCCGAGAGAAAAGAGATCTTCAAAAGTCATTTCCAGGCGTCAAATTCTCCGTCAATTTCAACTCTAGCAAGATTTTGTTTTTTACACATCTCTCCATGCGTGACAACTGCTCTAATTCCTGAGACGTTAAATCCAGGAAAAGAAAGGTTCTTACATTAGCAGCCATGACTCTGCTTTGCCATCTTCAATGACTGAAAGCACATATTTCACTAAAACAATACTTGTAAAAGTGGGAAAACATGAGAGTTCTCTCTACCATACACTTTCAAGCAATAATTTACATGAAAAATCAGTGTTGCAAGGAACTTCAAGAACAATGACCAATATCTTCCATGTTCTAACCCCAGCAATGTCACATCTTCACTTGAAGACAGGATGCTCTTCTCTTGTATGATGGTACAACTCAAATTCTAAACATGTATATGTTCATTCTAAACATATACATTACTTGTATTTATTCAGAATTTTTATTAGGGTATGTAAAACATGATCTTCCCTAAATAGGAGATACTAGGAATCAAATTCTGGGAAATGCTTATCTTGTTTAAAGATATCAAAGCATAGGATTATTTAAAATACCTTGTTCACTTGTCAAAGCACAGCTATTGGCAAAAACTTCTCTAAACTCAAAAATCCCTCTTATTTTTATAAAAAACATTTATATTTATATAAGGTATATAACAGAAAGAGATTTGCAACACAAAATTTAGGCTAAGCAATACATAGAAAAGGAACTGTTTTTAGAAAGATTCAAAGTGTCTCTGGCTATTGGCCAGTACAGCCATTTAACTGGCAGAATTTAGCTTTGTACTTTATCCAGGCTTCCTTGATTGTAAACCAAGCCAAAACAACAGAGACCCATTCACACCTTGGCTCTTTGGGGAATCCTCTGGTACTGGCCAAGGGTACCAATTCCCTGCATGGCAGATTGTTATCTGTGTGCTACCAGCCTGCCTGAGTTTGTATATACCTGTCTAACCTTTCACAAACAGCAACTTTTAACCTTGAGAGTATAACTTCAAGCTGAAAAAAAAAAGCACAGCTCTTATGTGCTTAAAATCAAGCATGTGCCACTGCAGAAAAAAAGTTTTTAATTATATTTTTATCTTCTGGGGAACACAGGCACTCTTAGGGACCTCATGGTAGAAAATACTGTGATACATAACATTAAAAAATTAAGAAAATGATTTAGAGAGAAAACTGATTTGGCCTCTGTGTATGTATACTCTGATAGCAATGAAAACAGGTGCATTTTAATTTTGCTGTGTAATCCTGTAGAAGAAGCTGTACCTCTTCCATTGAACACATGTGAAACGATGGGAACCACAGAAGGAACACATTTTATTTTAAACAGAAGGCACCATCCACAACTCACACACTGACCTGCTTGCGGGCTTCTATATCAGCAGCATCTTCTACAAAGGCTTCATCTACTTCATGTTCTTCAAGTTCCTTTTCTGCATTTTCAGGCAGAACAATCTCAAAGTCGTTCTTTGGAGCAGGGAGGGCCATGAGCCCCATGCGCAGGTGCTCCCGAGACTCCCTCTCCTGTGGGAAGAGCAGTGAGATGTGATGCTTGTGGATTCAGACCCCAAATGCATCACAATCAGACTCCTTTCACTGGCATTAACAGACAGGAACAACACACTAATTATTCCCTGACCACCTCAGGCTGCTGCAAAGCCAGAAAGCACCAGATCTGGAAACCAAATCCACCAGGAATTTGAAGCCTCAGTTTCTCTTCTAGTAAAAAGTCTCTTTACTATAAAAAGGCTAAGACAGAACCAAAGTATAAGTACATTAAATAAACCTTCTCCTTCAAGCTTAGAGGAGCTCTGGAATTTTGAACTTGAAGAGTTATTGTTGTGAGAACATGCCAAACACTTGGAGTGGATATCTTAGCTAGGCCAAAAAGAAAACTGTCAATAGCTCAGGTGGGAGATATTCAAAGCCACAGCTGAGGCTGCAGAATCAGCCACATAAAAGGAGTTCTCAAGGTGCTACCCATTAGGTATATGCCCTTTTATACCATGCCTAATTGGCAGGGTCCATCCGCTTGAATCTTCAAGAATGGAAACATCTGTTGCCAAAGGTGATGAAAGAGTCTGGATGGGACTCAGGTTTCTGAACATCTCAACCCCAGTGCTCCTAAGGGCCAAAATTAAACTCCTTTAGCTCAGTGCTGTCAACACGACAGACTGATGAAAAGGTCCTGTAGGTAAATCAGGAAGCCAAGATATGAGGAATTTGAGGATTGCAAGAAAAATGAATCTTTTCTCAAGATGCATTTCCTGCTCAGCTTCAAAGATAGAAATAGGATGGAAACTTAACTATGTCTTCTCCAACAAACAGTTTTAGAGTGTGTTTACTGAGCACACTGAAAGCTATTCTAAGTGGCAAGAATTCTGGCTTTTTAA
This sequence comes from Cettia cetti, assembly GCA_013401135.1. Taxonomy (NCBI): domain Eukaryota; kingdom Metazoa; phylum Chordata; class Aves; order Passeriformes; family Sylviidae; genus Cettia; species Cettia cetti. The sequence continues at coordinate 19,737 of VZUI01063534.1, read as the reverse complement.
ATAGAGATTGTATTTTATTATATGGTAAAGACAGACCCATAGACAGGTGGAAGAAATAATACTCATTTATTATAATTTCTTTTCAGCAGATGAGAACTAAAAACCTGAAAATTAGTAAGAGCACTGATTTCCACTTCTTGAATGTTACTTACCATTTGTTTTGCATAGGATGGGTCACTGTAATCTGCCATTCCCTCTTCTGGGTTGATGTTGAGTTTATCCCTCAGGGGAGTTCTCCCAGGGGTTGTGCCAAGTGCAGGTTTGGGAGTCAGTCCTCCTCGAGGAGTTAGGCTCTCTGACCCCTGAGAGGGTGTTCTAGTGAAGTGCAGTTAGTCATTAGTTTTTTTACTAAAGAGCACTACTTACAGAAGTCTGAACGTTGGGAAAAGTTACATAAACACAGTCTATACATTCAATCTGGAGGTTTTTTTTCTCAGGAGGCAGTGAAAATGTGAAGTGCAATTACAAGAATACTAAAAATACATTGTTTAAGCCTGTCAATGTGTAACCAAGGTCCAAGGCACATCATCATTTTAAGAGAAGCTTCAGGAACTCTACCAATATAAACTCCCACTGTTGCTTTTGAGAGAAGAGCTTATTCGGTCACCAGGCATTATTCTGGGATACAGTAATCAGGATTGAATTGCAAGCTCTGATTTCCCCACCACCTGGGCAAGTTATTGACTCCAAAATCATCTGGCCCAACAGCTGTCCCATGCTGCAATTGAATGGAAAGCCTCTTTGCTGTCACTGACTACTGAAGAAGTAATTACATTATAATAATTACTTCTAAGCATCTATGGTTAGGGAATATGGATTAAATCTTAAGATTTTGTTGGCCCCAACTGCTTCTCCTCTGGACTGGGAAGGAGCACTGTTCTCTATCCCAATGACCTACTACATGAACAAGGGGCTACTTCATGAATTCACTGATTTTTTTCCTCTGCTCAAGGATTTGGATTTTCCCACTGACAGAGCAGTTCTGCAAGCAAGGCAGAGGTAGCATATTTACATGTGCAAATCTGAATTTCAGAAACTAAAAAAAACCACAAAAAATCTCAAACAACAAAATTAGAGTATCTCTACTTTTTTAAATATAAAATAACCCAAATCAACAGCCAGATCACTCCAGGTCAAATTCTACATTCATTTTGCATCACACTGACACCAACAGATCTTCAATAAAAGCACTCATTGCTGGAGCTGCTCTTTTAATTAAAAGATCAGGGCATTTGCACACAGCTTCTAAAGAAAATAAAGCTACTTTGGAAAAGCTGCCATAAAGATCCTTTTTATTTCATTCTCCACTTTTCCTACTAACATGATACAAGCAAAATTAGAACCTAAGTGGAAAAACCTGACACACAAAATGTACCAATTGTAACATGTTTTAGCTGTATGGTATTCAGCATTTGTGGGATATGTATTTGTTCACTGTAAGAGTTAAACCAGCAATTCTGTACTATTTAGATTGGCAATATAAGAAATATTTTATTTTGGATATATATGGCTTATAAAATATTTACTTCAGCTTTTCAAAAATTCAGTGTGGGTTTGGCTAAGGGACCTCCCACATCTTTGACTCCAAGGTAGTACTTTGGAAAGGCCAGGATCCACATTCAGAATGACACTCCAGCTTACTATTTATACTCCTGCATTACTCCAGAATAATTTATACTGCTCCAGACCACAGAAGGCCACATTTTGGATCAAATGTGGAGCCATACACTCTATGAACACAGAGCCAGAGCCATACACTCTATGAACACAGATGAAGAGGACATGGCTGAGCTTTCTAAAGACACAGAGGAGAAATCTGTACAACAACGGCTTGATATAAAAGTGAGTTAAAATTTCTTTTGAAGCTCTAGTATTGATATGATAGTATTTTACACATCAAAATCTGCTCTGCTCACCCACCTCCAAACAGACACATGCCCACCCAGGCACCCATCACAAAAGGAGTCTGTTTACCTGAAAGGTGTGGAAAGCACAGTATTTGGAGTCTGAACAACTTGTTTCTGTGGCGTTACCCCTGAAAAGTCACTTTCATGCAAGGGAGTATTAAGACCTCCTTTAAGGGGTGTATCCACATTTGTGAGAGCCATCAGATTCTGGGCCTCCTGTGTAACAGACAACACAAGCAGTGCTTCACCAAGACATTCACAGTCATGTTTAACAGTTCCAGTAGCAGCAAGAACAGCTGAGGAGTTATTTGAATATCAGTTCATGGAAAACGTTTAAAATTTCTTAGCTTTAACACACATACAATGGTATTTATAAAACCTACTGTTCCCCTGAGAGGCATTTGAACTTCACTTCCAGCAAAATATGTTATAACCTGGAGTTGCAAAAATGAGTGGGTTACTTATTGTTTCAGCTTCCTTCAGCTTGCCAGACTCCATAAATCTCCAAGATCTGTTAGTGGCTGAACACTCAAGTAGTCCTAAAAATGATTTCAAGGGGGAAGAACACACTTGAACTCTGAAACCTGAATTCAAACGATTTTATCCAAACTGCATTTAAAAGAGAATGTTCCAAAAGAGATGGTCACTCTTCAGATTTTTGGTCCATGACTCAATTGGGGCTTTTATGAACAGCCCCCTTCTTTATTTCATTTTTCCTTATTGCAGTGAAGAATTAAGTCTCTCTGAAAATAAGCTAACTATACTACTGCAAATAGCAAATATATTCCCAGAAGACCACTAATCCACCTAGAGAACTCTGAATATGCATAATACTGTAACATTTATAATATCAGAGTACTCCATTTGAAGGTGAGCCTGACCATTCCTGCAAACATTGCACAGACTTAGGCATGATCAGCAGAGCCAGGAACTTTCTCTTTTCCCCCATCATGGAACTGCTGAAATACAGCTCATTGTCACCTCACAGGGTTTTTTGTTTTGGAGTGTGATTTTTGGGGCCTTGTTTTTTCCTACACACTAGCTTCACTGATTTAATTTATCAATTTCCACACACTGAACAAAATGTTACTCAACATTAACGTTTTCTGAAAAATCCAGGCAATCAGAGGTTGCAAAGGCAGGGTTTGGCTAACTAAAGTTTTAAGCCAATAAAATGCTATGAAAATATTCTTGCATTGTTGCAGTTAATTACTACTTTTAACTGAAATAAAAGTTGGAAAGATAAAACACTGTTTTAAGGAGATGAACTCATACATCTTCAACACTGAGAGACACACGAGACAAGGGAAAATTATGCAAGATGCTGGGAGAATGGTTAAAAGCTTCACACAATATATGACTAAAAGAAAAAGAATCAGAATGTTTTGAAACATAGTGACAAATGATCGAACAGAAGCAGATCTGCTTCTGTGCCCTTCAGTGTCCTGAAGATTCAGATTGCTTCAAATCCCTATATTGCACATAATCTAAGGAGTGTTTCTCTGCCACTTACACCTTCTACTCAGTTGGCTCCTGCTCCAAAACTTAAAACCCAACCTGTACATTTATACTCTACCTGCAGGATCCTGTCCTGGGCTGCTGGAGTTTTGGGAGTCCTTAGAGCTATGCTGTTGTTGGTTACATTATATTCAGAGAGAAGAGTGCTGGAAGCTGAGTTTGTGATTCCAGATTCCTCAGCAGTCTGCCGTGCAATCTCACTTGCCTGGCCGACTTTTACAACTTCTTCAAGTTCTGTATCAGATATCTTTGAAAGAGAAAATCCCAAGGCACAATAAGACACAGTATAACTACGAGATCCATTCAAAAAAACAGAAAGTACTATTTGGTACTTTCTGTTACTTACTGGGCCTGTAAGTTGTTTATTATCAGTAAACACCTCACCTGAGGAGCTGGAAGCACCAGTTTACTCCTTTTCTTGGTAAATTCTGACACCCCACTGGTCTGCAGAATAGCTGAGGGCAAGTCTGACTCTTTTTTCCGTTTCATGTGCTGCTTGTCCTTTTTGCGCTCTCTTCCCTCCCTCTCACTGTTATTATGGAAAACAGAATATTTCAGAACACGCAGCAGCTACAAAGCAAAGAAGCAAAGAGCAAAAAGGCTGCACCCTTATCAAACACTGGATATGCTGAAATCAAACAATGCAGGAAGAGTGGAGCACCTTGTGGGTGATTACATGTGACCTGCAGATCCTGCAGCAGAACCTGTTACAAGGCAGGGTAATACTTTTAAATTATTGAATCAGCCAACAGATTTAGCTTTTAGGCTGAATAAACAACAATCAGAAGGGTCACTGAATCAATAAAAAAAGTCAGGCCAAGAATTTAGATAGTAAAAATAAGGGAATGTGAAGAGTCCCTTTTTCTCCAGCAGCTGCTAAGGGAAGATGAAACGTTTTCTTTTGTGGAAAGTGGGAACTGATTTCTCTTCAGTCTTTAATAAAAATGGCGTTTCCTTCAAACAGCAATGAGGGCAGTCAGTGAAATCATAAGCTTCAGTCAGAAGCTCTTGCCTGACCCTCTGAATGAAGAACAATACAGAAAAATCATTAGTAACATCACATGAGATAATAAAACAAATTCTATTTGGCACGGGATTCTCTCAAGAAAAAGCAATTTTGGCAGAAATAGTGGGAAATGCAACTGTACAATGAGAGTGGCATTTAACTTCTCAACTACACTTGTGGGGATTTTTTGGGGAGATTGGGAGAAAAATAAGTATTTAAGGACATCAACTTAAGAACAACTCCATCAAAATTAATACTACAAATCTACTTCTATAAGCAATCTTAATATGATTATTACTTAAAAGACACTAAATACACAAGGAAATGAACTGCTAAAAAGAAAAAAAAAACTCCAAAAATTAACATTTTGAGTTAAAGAGCAAGAACATGCATGAGAAACTTTTTTCAGATAGACAGAAGGTGAACTAGAGGAAAGAAAAAAGCTTGATCATAGACAACAGGTGAAGTAGACCTTTTGGAAAGATAAAAGCCACAAAAAACTGAAAAGCCTGAGGCCACTTGCACTTGTATCTGTCCCATGGAAAATACATTTCCCACCCAGACTATGTTTCCAGGATTTAACTCACATACATATTGGTTGCTTTTTTCCAAATACGCTGTTCCCTGTTGTATTACAACACACACTTACGATCTTAATTCTCCATCCAGGTCTTGCTGACGCAGTCTCCTGAAATCTGCATCCAGGGACTGATAATTTTCTTCTGATGTATCATAAAAACCAGGGGCAGGCTTCTTTTCAAATGGAATTTCTGCATTGTAATCCACACCTCTCTTCTTTTTTCTTTTCTTCTGGATCTCAATTCCAGCAGCACGAAGTTCTCGTCTTTTCTGGAGAGCAGCAAGACGTCTAAAGGAACAGTAACACCACATGATTTAAAGTGTAGAGAAAAGAAAAGCAGGCCCAGGATATGAAAACAAGTGTAAGTTTACCGAGCTTCTTCCAGCTGCTTCTCCCTGGCTTTTCTCTTGGCCTTCTTTCCCTGTGTATTTGCCAGACGTGCTCGAGCCTCAGACAACATTTCAAGCTCATCTACAATAGTACAGATAAATACAGCAATGAATCTGCACTTAAAAGATGAGAGTCAGGAAAAAGGTGACATTAAGATCAGAAAACCATCCTTAAAAGCTGAATCAATCAATTACAGGCATTCTGTCACTACTAATCTCCCAAGTTGTCCCAATGTATTTACTGAATCGCTGGCCAGGTGAAATGAAGACCTTTAGGAAAAAAAGCCTGATGTTGAAAACAGTATCAGTAAGTATCAACAGCAAATCAAGATATTTACATAAAGAAGCAAACTGACCACATCAATGGAAGTAAAACCTCATTTACATCTTTATCAGAGAGTATTATCTTGAAAACTTATTAATTGCATTTACTTCCAGAGCTGAGAGCACTGTTTTGTGAACCTGCGACTGTTCGAAACCAACAATGGTCAATTAATGGAATTTTTACAATGCTCATTTTTCAGTTGCAAGGAAGAAAAGAAAAAAAAAAAAAAAAAAAGAAGTCAGGCAGTGCTTCTGTGCTTCAGCATGGATTCATGTGACAGGTGTGAGCTGATGGAAAATGATGAAGATACAGAATTCAAACAAGCAGAGTAGCTGTCAAAGCAAAGAAGAGCCAGTCATAGTAACAGATGAAACGACAGAGGAGGCAAAAAAACCACCAAGAAATGCAAAATTGGAAAAGCATAACTAACTGACTGGCCAGATACAAAAATAAGATAAAATCTGTATGTAAATTAATGACCAGGTGCTGGTGGAAAAAAGAAGAAAATCAAGGCACACTGGCTGTGTAAACAGAAAAAATCAGAGATCAGATTTCTGTTCAAAAAGGTAACCATACTCCTAACTCACCTTCATCCATGTCAATGGGATCTGGCCTGGCAGGTTTGGTTTCTGGATTTGGATCGATTTCCCCAGGTTTCAGTTTCCGAGGATCATCAGCAGTTTCTTCCTCATTGTCTCTCTGAGCAGCTTTGTCCCTAAAAACACACTGTAGGTGTCACCACCAGCTCCTCATTTTCACCCAGATTCATAATAACCATCCCTTAAATGTCTCCAAAGACTGATAACAAAGCAGTAACCTTGTGCTCTGTACAATACATCAAATCTGTTATACAATTCACAAGTGTGGTACAGTTCCATAATCTTAAAAAAAGACAAGAGAAAGAAACCAACACAGTATTACATTACAACAATACAATATTATATAAAATACAATACTGATACAGCTAGCAGTAAAGAAGTTTCCTCAGGTAATCTTTAACAATAAAAACAAGAATTCAAGCAGCGTGGCAAAATTTAAAAATCAAGTTTTCTAATATGTTTTTTTTTACTCAACCAATAGCATCAGAATTAGGAAAGCTCACAAGGGAAAGCAGCACATTCTTTCTCTTCTCATGGCCTAAAGAAACTCCTTGCAGAGGAGATAGTATCTGCACATTCAGCCCTTGCAACATGTGGTTTATGTCTCTTTTCTTTCTCACACACCCATTCCTGCTCATCAGCCAGTCAAAAACGCCCAAACAGCCTAATAAAAGCAAAAATCTTGACAGTCCCTTAGCCCAGAATGACCAGGAGCAAAAAGAGATACACCCATCTCTATTCAAGCTGCTCTCCAGGTTCCAGGAGCTTCTTTCAAGCTAGACACAAGTGACTGAAAATAATCTTTAAAGCTTTGCTTAAGAAAGGACTCAATCAATTTGAAACCACCCTAATTTACCACCATGGGAGGAAGGAATGACACACTGCTACAACTCCACAGATTTTTTTGGGTATTCCTGGCTAGATTTTCCTTTAGGCAAGCAGAAACTCACAGCAGAAATTCATAATGTTCCAAGCACTGTGCAGCAGTTCTCCCAATGATGGGGGCAATGGTTCTCCACTGGGTTGGCATCAGCTTGGCCAGGTGCAACAGTTTCTCCTCCTCCTCCCGAGACCACTCTGTCTTTTTGATGCTCGGGTCCAACCATTCATACCTGTGCAAAGGGAAAAAATGAAGGATGACAGATCCAAGCTTCAAGAGTGTTTTAATGACATATGTATTTGAGCTTTAAAATGTATTATTTATCCAGAACTTTTCATACAGATACTGCCTCTTCTTCCTTTTCCCATCTCTGTTCTGGCAAAGTAAAGAGGCACAGAATTAATCCTGCAAAAAAAGTAAAAATTGCGACTATCAAAGATAGAGAAATGGTGGAATTGTTTGGTCTGGAGCCTTCAGCAATTATCTCACTAATCCCCAACTATGCCAGTCCTGTTATCTCAAAAAGAAGTATTCTATTAAATATGTGTGGCTCAGTACTTGAGAAACTAAGTCTGATCATCAAATACATTCATACTGCATCACTATTTGCATCAGTTTAAAGCTTCTATTTTTTATAAAATATTAAATTTCACATTGCAATTTCTAAACATTTAATCTCAAGCCAAACTCCCATTACATGAAATTAGAAAATTATATGTAAGAGAGATTAGTATCTTACAATTTTATTTCCTTTGCAATATCCACCTACAAAAACATGTTGAAACAAAGGGAAAAACTAATGTTTATAATTTAAAGTGATCCTGCATTTGCTAACACTGCAGTCACTGGCAAACAGAACATCTGGCTACTTTTGTTTAACTACTTTCAAGCAGTAAGAATTTGAAGTTTCCATGATAAAATCCAACAGTGTTAAACTTGTTGATGCTCTGTGGACATAAATTAGCCTGTGGTAACATATTTTCCTAAATTTCCACTAATTATGAAGGTCATATTCCCAGGCACAGCACCTCTCACTTACCATCTGGCTTTGCACTGCTTTGCTGATTTCCTGTGCAGTAACGAGGCAATTCGAGACCACTGGTTTTTGCCATATTTCATAACAGCTGCTTTCAGAATTTCATCCTTGAAAAAAAACATAAATAAATACTCTTATGGACTGCAAAACAGAAAGTCTGAGCTCAAGCAAAGGAGAACATGGTAAGTTTCATGGCCCAGAGGAAACAGCATTACACTGCTACTTCTGTTCCATTTTGTTCTCAAGAAAAATGAGGATTTGTGTTTCAAAGGCCAATGAAATCCATAAAGATTAAATGAAAAAGACACATGATTATTGTTCCAAACTTCGTATGTCCAACAGAACTTCCCAAATGATTATTTTCAGTGCTCTCTAATGCATTTGTGTTTAAAGGCTCTGTATGTCTTCCCTGAAGGACAGCATCAGAGGTAAGGAAGCATTTGTCTGGTAATGACAACACAATTGGAAAAAAAAAAAAAAAGTTGAATTGGCAGATATCTCTGGCTGCCTTGTTTTAAATAATACCATAAAATTATATATTTTTCACATTTTAATACAACTAGAATAAAAACATAATAGATTCAGCTTGGGAGCCAGGTTGCTCACAGACAATAAAGTGTGCACTCTCCCTTCCTCAACAGACAGGTTCATTATTTCTGTTTTATTCAGAGGAAGTGGTATTTTAAATGCATTAACGCTATTCTTGCAGCCCTGTCAAACACAGATGTCCCTCTCCTGAACCCAGTAGGTGCTCAGTGAGTCTGAGACTGTCTCCACTGACACCTCCCAGAGAACAACAGCTTCAACTGTGAGCTTGTGATCAGCTCTTGATCTGGCTTGAGCTGCTACAGGCAACAATTCATGTAATTACTGTTCTGAAATAAATAACAAATCCTCCCTTTTGTGTTTTTTTTTTAACTTACTTGGTGCTCTGTGGCACACAGGGGCTGTACCAGTGACATTAACAGAGTATTTCTGCAAGTAACTGATCATTTTATGAATGACCTGGTATCACCTGGTTCCACTTTCCCTGTTTTTAATGTTGTATGTATAATCAAAATGTTAATAAAAGAAAAAAACCCCAACACCTATTTTATCTCTGATACACAAAGCCTGGTGAACTAGGGACCAATTTGGCCACTGTAACAGGCTCCTCAGGGCAGTGGCCACAGCCCTAAGCCTGCCAGAGTTCAAACAGCATTTGGACAATGCTCTCAGGCACAGGGTGGGATTCCTGGGGGTGTTCTGTGCAGGTGCTGGACTCGATGGTCCTTGTGGGTCCCTTCCCATCCAGGATATTCTGTGATTCAGTTTAATGCACTGCTCTTTCTTTCAAACAGACACCAAAATTTATCAAGTATGATAGACCCTAAGAATGGGGTGAAGACAACATGAATTTTCCTGTTTTCTGCTGACCCCAAGTTCAGATGCTTCCTGGCACATCACTGATATATCACAAGTGCTTAAAAGCACACAGAGCACATTTTATCTTCTAATACTTTTTCCTCACTGTTTCCTGGAACCATGTACATGCCTGGTGTCCACAGCATGCAGTGACAGAGTTCTGTACTTTACATCCTTTTGCTTTAAACATGCTTCTAATAAAAATGCCATCCTTTATTTTTCATTTATTTATTATATGTTATTAATTTATTTTTCATGACCACTTGCAGTTCTGAAAGCTTGTGATAGCAAAATTGGAGGGGATCGTTCTTTTTTTGGAACAATAATTTCTGTGCACAGAATTTTTGGGGCTGCGGATGAAGAGCCCACACACACTGACAAGAAACAGACTGTAGTTGCACCAGGGGTTTAAATTAGTTATTAGAAATTTTTATTTCCCATGGAAAGGGTTGTAAAGCATTGGAACAGGCTGCCCAGGGTGGTAGTGGAGTCACCATTCCTGGAAGTGATAAAAAACCCCATGTAGATTGTGGCACTTAAACAGTGAACATGGTGGTGCTGCTGGGCTGATGGCTGGATACTTGGTGATCTTAAGTCTTCTCCAATCCTAGAAATTTTATGACTCTGCCTTTGCCATTTCCACATTTGGAAACATCTTCAACGGCAAGAAATTCCTACTGCCTCATTTCCCTACAGCATAAGAAACCTGCCCATGCAGTCTGTGAGAGGGACATCTAGTCTGTGAGAGGGACATCTCCAAGCACAGCACAGCCCATGCTTCCACTCCAGTGGCAGTGGGAACAGTTTCTTTGGTGCAGAACATGATATACACATGGCTGAGCTTCCCAACCTGCAGCCTGAGGGAAAAACAACACCAATATCACCTTTGCCCACTGAGGCAACAGGAAGGAGGAAGGAACAGGTTTACTGGGGAATGCAAAGCAACAGAGAGGCAAGGAACCACAGAATCAGTTAGCTTAGAAAAGGCTTCTCAAATCACTGAGTTTAATCTATGATCACCACCATGTCAATGAGACCATGGCACTCAGTGCTACATCCAGCCTTTCATTAAACACCTCCAGGGACAGCGACTCCATCACCTCCCTGGGCAGCCCCTTCCAATACTTAATCACCCTTTTCTGTGAAAAACTTCTTCCTAATGTCCAACCTAAGCCTCTTCCAGTGCAGTTCGAGGCCATGTCCTCTTGTCCTGCAGCTTGTTGGCTGGGAGCAGAGCCCGACCCCCAGCGGGCAGCACTCTCCTGTCAGGGAGTTGTGCAGAGCCAGAAAGACCCCCCTGAGCCTCCTTTTCTCCAGGCTGAGCCCCCCCAGGTTCCTCAGCTGCTTCTCCTCAGACCTGCGCTCCAGACCCTTCCCCAGCTACGCTGCCCTTCCCTGGACTCGCTCCTGCGGCCCCCAAACCCTCCGGTGTCCCAGCACAGGGGCTGCGGCAGACCCGAACCTGCCCCGGGACACCCCAAACCTGAACCCCCCGCGCAGGCGCACCGCACACCCACCCCCTCCCGCGCCTGCGCACCAGGGAGGGCCTCCCCCACCTCCCCGGGCCCTGAGGGGGGACGAGATCTCAAGCCCCGCCGAGTCCTACCTCGGTGTTCCGCCACACGCCGCCTTTAATCATAATCCGCGGCATCTTGGCGGCGAAGGGAGGTGGGGACGAACCCCTGGAGCGAGAGAACGGAGAGGGGACGGGAGCGCCGCTGGCGTCAGCGGGGCCAGCCGAGACCGCGTACGGTCGCCCTCAGCGGCGGCGGGTGCCGAGGGCGAGGGAAGCGGGGCCGGCTGTTATGCCAGAAAAGCGGGAAGCGGGTCCGGCTGCTTTCCCAGGGAAGCGGGCCCGGCGGGTTTTCCAAGGGAATTGAGGCCGCTGCTCCTCCAGGGAAGCGGGTCCGGCCGCACCGCGCGTGCGCAGCCTCCCCGCGTGTCCTGAGGCGGCGCTCGGCGCTAGCGCCGCCTGCCGGCCGGAGGAGCGCACGGCGGAGGGGCCGGGCCGGCGCCGAAGGGAGGAACGGGGGCGTTCATTAAACTCTTCACATTTCCCTAAGGGACGCAAATGAGGGAGGTAAGGGACAGCGGAAGGTAATCACATCTCCCCAATGTTCCGTTTAGAGGGTATTTTGGTAACTTCAGGGAAAACCCCCGTGCGTTTATATGTGAAATAAATTCTTGGCTGTGAGGGTGGTGAGACCCTGGCACAGGTTGCCCAGAGATGTGGCTGTCCCATCCCTGGAAGTGTTCAAGGCCGGTTTGGACAGGGCTTGGAGCAGCTTAGGATCGTGGAAGGTGTCCCCATGGCAGGGGGTGGAACAATATGTTCTTTAAGGTGCCAGTGCAAAACTGTTCTATGATTCTATGAGAGCAACATTGATGGTGCATTTGCGTATTCACACTCACACTAAAGGAGTGTGTACAAGGTATATACCTGAATTTGGGAAATTTTTGGGCATAAGTACTCATGTCACTCTCAACAGGTGAAGGGTTGAATCTCAAAGAGTGGGGATCTCAGCTCAGGATCTGTCACTGTCATTCAGCTGTGGCCCTCCAGGTATGCCCAGCCTGGGAGTTGTGTGGCTCTGAGAGGCCCCACTCAGAGGGGAATGCTGGTCTCACCCTGCTGCAGTCCTGGAGAGCTCACAGGGTCTCAAATACCACTGCTAAGAGAGTCACAACAGACTTGGTTTTGCTCATGGCAATTTTCCACCCTGGTTGCAATTCAGGTTGGTAACTTTCTTTCAAAGTTCAAAACCAAAAAAATTGTTCCACCTGGGTTGTTATTCAGGCAAGAAAAGTAAGTTCCCAAAGGCTGTTAAAACCCAGGGGGCTCCTTAGCCAGCACAAGTTCCTGAGGGCAGACAATGTTCTGGATAAGCTCAAGAGGAGCTCGGCCCACCTCATCAAGGCTAAGCCCTAATGAGATTTTCTGAGACCACTGTGTGGTCCAAATGGGAGGATGCACCACCACACCATACAGGTCTTACTCACTATTGTTCATTTACATCACCTCCAGTTTAACTTGTATTCATTTAATTAGCAGATGGACAGCAGGTAAATGGCAGCCTTTTGTTCAATTTGTCTTGTTACATTTCTCTATTTTGTCCAAATTCAGGATATGTTCATGGAGAAAATGATGAAATTTTTTTGGTTTAAATAAAAAACTTCTTAGTATGATTTAGGAAAGGCTTTGATTTTTTGTTTTAACTGCAGAAATAAAATATATTTCACTTCTAGATACCAAAAAAAAAAACAACCCAACAACAGTCCATGTCTTATTTGACAGTGAATATACCTCAGCCTTTAAATTTCACTTAGCAGACTGAGAATACCTTTGAAACCCCAAAAATTCAGTGCAGTGTATAAGGAACATAAAGCAGGAGTCATTGAACTGTTTATTTTTATTAGAGGCAGTGACTAGGAATACTTACTTTTACAAAATCATCAAACCCCAACTACAAATACCTTATTTTTCTTACTTACAGCTTGAAGAAACTTAACATTTACAAACTCTTTAAAAAATTTACTGCAGTTAATTTATCCCCTAACTCAGGCTCTACCACACTTTTAAATAACTGTGCTCTATCAGATTTAGCCTTCCTAGTCTCATCTGATACAGAGGCTTTCAATTCCTTCAAGATTTTTGTCTTCTCTTTGTACCTGTTCTTTTCAAATAAATGATCAGAATTGTGTAACGCAGGTAAAAGCTTGAGTAAGCATTAATACCTCCCAGAAATGCTTTTCTTTCTTCATACAGGGTAACATTCTTCTTTCTCACAACTGGATTAGGTGGCTCCAAGGTCTAAATCACTCATCTGCAACTACTGCGGTCCAGGCACAGATACTTACTTGTCTGATTTTACTGAAGCTACAAAGAACTGGATCACTTGAATATCTTTGCTGATCTGGCCTTAAATACATGCACCTGTCCATGAGTTTCAACCCATTACTGAAAAATGTCTTTCAAGTCACAGAATGGCTGCAGGAGTTCTGGCAGAAAAACCCCTGCTCCGGCAGGGCCACCCAGAGCCAGTTGCCCAGGATTACATCCAGATGGCTTTTGATTACCTTAAAGAGGGGAACTCCACTACCTCTCTGAGCAGCCCTTCCCAGCCTGTCTCCAACCAGAAAGCCTCTACAAGATACTCTATTTCTACAGAAATGCACAAATCCAGGAGCAGTTCCACATTTGCATTCCCTAAATTAAACCACAGGTTTGTTCTGCTGCTCCATGGACTGAGCTGTAGCATTGGGACAGTCTGCACCAGCCCTTTGTTGTTGTCTTTCCTCACATCAGGGGATCACACACTACTATGAAAACCACTAAACGCACTCAAGAGTTCCTAGCACGGTGTAACTCCAAAACAATCAAAGATTTGTCAAGATTTGAATATAAATTGGAAGCAGCATCCATCTGTGTTCACCATACCCTGACCAACTGCTGCATAGTACAATGCTTCTTATGTACAGTATTTTAGACTAAAGTTCTTAAAATAAATTTAACAGTTTCAGATACTGCTAAGGTTTTCAATGTAACTAAATAGCATTCACAATTATCAGCAACATATTAACAGAAGTTATTTGAAAAGTGTATCATCTATTTTAACAAACAACACAGTAACTATTAACCTGAGAAAAGGTAAGGAGTTTCATACTAGATTAAGATTGGACATTCATATAGAACTGAAGATTTAAAAAATTCCCAGTATCATAAAATAAATGTTTCCAGACACTACCATTTCTGTCAGACTCCCCAAAAAATTATCAAAACTGCAGACAAGGTAGAAGCTTAATAAACATCTTATACATACAGATGTAAAACATCTTCATGTCACAATTACCCAGTGATGACATGCATATTTTTTTTCTGTAATTTGGTGAAAAACTATTTTTTCCTCTTACAAGTATTGCAAAAGCACCTGGGAGTAAAGGAGGAAACTTTTGGTAGATGAGAGGTAGCATCCAGATACATTGACAATTTTTATATAAAAAGTTATTACTATAAAATATAACATGTCCTTACTTCCCTCCCTTTAGCTATTTTTTCAGTTAGAAAAAAGATTTTTTTTCTAATTAATTTTTTACCAGAAAATAAGTGGTGCAGAATAACTGTTCAAACACAGATGAACACTAGACAAAATAACTGACCTCTGATGTGGGTCTGATTTTCTGAGTTTGTGAAATTTTCAACCAAATCAAAGTGCCTTTCAATCAAAGTGACTGATTCTTTCCGTGAGAGAATGCACTCCTCTCAAAGACAGTGAAAAGTAAACAAGTCTTCTATCCTTCATAAACACTTCTAGGTTTCTCATAATTCTCTCACATATGTTGTTTGTATTATTTAACCAATGAATAGAAGTGTTGTCTTTTCTAACCAATATGGTTCTTTCACACAGCCCTTTTTATAACATACTGCACTAAAGAACGATAGATTGGTTTAGTAAAGACAACACTTCTCTTCATTGCTTAAATAATAGAACTGTCCTTGAGAGGAATGCATTCTCTCACGGAAAGAATCAACCACTAACAGGCTGAAAATTTCACAAACTCGGAAAATCAGACCCACACTCTACTGAAGCAGTTACTCAAAGATGAAAAAGTGTCTCCAAAATCTTCAGCACAGCCTGTGCTAGAATTTATGTTCTCAGAAACACCTGTAGCAAACCAGTACCCCAAGTTTCACTCTCAACCAAAATGCTGGATGCATCTATTACCAGCTATTGTTTTGGTCACAGCAAAGAAACGTAAAGCCATGAAAAAATGCAGGACATGCAAACTTGTCCAAAACCAAGCGCCAGCTTCCAATTCCCAGCCTCACATTACAAGCTTGTGATGCTGCGTATGCTTCTCCAGCAGTTTTTTGCTGGCCAGCACCACATTACACTTTGCACACCTGTACTTCTTTTTGTGTTTTTTTATGTGCTTTTGGAAAGCATGTTTATCCGTTGTGGAATACCTGCACCTCCTGCAGTGCAGCTTGAGGTGAGTCAGCACGTGGCGTTTGAGGTGGCTGGAGGTGCGGAAAGCCAGGGAGCATTGCCTGCACTGGAACGGCTTCTCCCCCGTGTGGATCCTCAGGTGGAGCTTCAGGTTCCCATTGTGGGCTGTGCAATAGCCACACTCCTCACACCTGTATGTCTTGACAGGCAGCTCCTTGTGCTCGTAGAGGCAGCCAGGAGAGGACGTTCCCTCCTCGGTGTGTGAAGCCAGGTGCTGCTTCAAGGACAGCCATTTGTTGGTTGAGTAGTCACAGCTTGTGCACTTGAAATCCCCCACGTACAAATGTGTGAGTCTGTGCCTTTTCAGGTGACTGGAAGTACGGAACTTCTTCTGACAAACAGTGCAGCTGTAGGGCCTCTCACCTGTGTGAGTTCTGACGTGGAGTTCCAGGTTGCCTAAAATGCCAGTAGCGTAGCTGCACTCTGCACACTGATATAATAGTGACTGACTCTGTGCTTTTGTATCATTTTCTGTGCCCCTCCAAACACCTTGCTGAACTCCACAGACTTTTGAACCAAGCAAGGAGCTGCTTGAGTCTTTGTAGGAATCAAAATTCCTTTCTGGATATGTGCCTCTTTGGATTTCATGATGCAATTCAAGATTTTCTAAACACCTCTCTACAAAGAGGCAACTTCCAAACTCCTGTCCATTTTTCACATGAAGAAGGCTGTGTTTTTGCAAATGGCTTGATGTTTTAAATGCCTCATTGCACTCTTTACACACAAATGGTCTTTCATCTGTATGTATCTTCTGGTGAAGCCTGAAGTTGTTAGGAACAGCAGTAGCATAATTACAGTGCTGGCATCTGTACATTTGGAATGTATTTAAATTAGGAAGATATGTACCCTTCAAGTTTTGCACAAAGTTACGAAACGAAACATCATCTTGCACTTGTGAATGAGAGGCCTCTGATTTGAAGAAAGGCTCATCTTTGTAAGTGACACTATCTACTTGGTGAGAGGTCTGAGGAACTTCTGATCCACTTCCAGTAACAGTCGGGCTGCTGATTCCTTGGCTGTTTTCAAGGAATTTCTTTCCAGGGCATATTTTCTTATTGTCCCACACATCACATGCTTGCTCAAACTCCACTTCTGAGGCCAGGATTCCGCCACCCAGACAATCATTTTCTGTACCAAAAAGAGAATGAGAAACATGGCCCTGAGAATCACCATCAGCTTTGAATATTTTGCTATTACAGTATTTATTGCTCTGGCTCATATAACCATTAGCCTTTAACTGTTCATGAAATTTCTTGTGAAAGCTGAGATGTCCTTTAGTGTAGAACACCAGATTACATTCATCACATGCGTAATTCTTTGGAGGTCTTTCAGTTTTCTTTCTCCCACTCAGGCAGTCGGGTTGCTGTGCTTGACACGTTTCTGTCCCTGCATGCATCCTCCTGTGTCTCTCCAAGCCTGAGGTGCTGGTGAATGCTGCCTGGCAGAGCTCACAGGAATACAGTTTATCCCCTGTGTGGACGTGGCTGTGCCTCACCATGGCTGCAAAATACAATGAAAAAAAGGTGCAGAACCTGCACTGGTAGAGCTTATAGCCAGCATGCCAGTACATGTGATTTAACAGGTAGGACAAGCTGCTGCAGGAGTAATCACACTGAGGGCACTGGTAAGGTGGTCTCTCCTTGTGTCCCTTCATGTGATAAATAAAATTCCTAGGATGTGATGAAGTAAAAAAACAAATTCTGCAGGAAAAGCTAACTGGCACATCCAGAGGTGTAAAGTCCTTTTCAATTTTAATGAAAAATTTCTTGTATTTACTTTCTTTTTTCTTGGTCTCAGATTCTCTTTCTTCAGATCCTTTCTGCCTCCCTTTTCTCGCACTTATTCTATTTTTTCTTGCCTTCTGCAACCTAGCAATCTTCTTATGAAATTTAAGGTGATTCTTAAGATGGAAAGAAAAGAAAAAAGTTCTTTTACAAAAGCAGCATTTATGTATTTTCTTATCTTTATGAGCTGAATAAATATGTTTCTTCAGGTGCGCACTGCATTTATACACAGAACAACAAAACCTGCACTTGAAACTCGATCTTTCATTCTCCTTTGTAAAACAAGATGTTTTAGGAAGAGGTGTGATGGTGATACTACCATTCAGCCATGTTAAACCTTCTTGCTGGCTCTGGAACTCTTTTGGGCTTCCATGAGAAGAAACAACTTTTTGTTGCTGGTGTCCTTTCTTACTGAATGGTGTTAACATCTTGTAAATGTGCTCTGCAGCAGTATTTGATTCAGCAGAAGTGGAAGCTTTCATGCTAGGTTTCCCTACATCTTCTAGATCTTCCTTAAAAGTAGGAGAAAATCCATTAAGAAATGGATCAGAACAATTATTGGTAACTTTCTCTTCTTCTTTCAAGCTATGTTCCAAAAGAGAACTCGGAGTTTCATCTTCAAATTTGCTTCTTTTCCCGTAATCAAATTCATTATCTCCATTCTTTGAAGAATCAGGATCTACAAGGAGATATAAAAAGTCACATTTCATACAATCACAAATATTCATGATTAATTCATAGTAATAATCCCGAATTGCCTAACAACTTGCTTGCTCTTCACTACTTCTGCTTCCTTATTATTTCCCTCTCTCCATTTTTTTCCCTAATGCCTCTTTTCATGCTCCCCTCTCCCCCAACATTTAAATGTTGTTCCTAGTTAGAAGCCACCCTCTTTCATACTTTCTGTTTTCACTCAAAACTCTGAATTTCACAGGACAATACACATCTAGTTTTTAACAGAACACCTCTATGCCAGGATTCCTATCTGAGTACTAACATCAAACTTTTCTAATGCTCCATTTTCACAAATACCACACTTTTCTGCATTTTTATTTTGAGAACATTTCCCTGATGAAAGGCCACCCATTTTCTCATTGAAGGAGAATGACAAAGTACCAACTTTTTGTAGTTTCACTGCCTTTCACAGGAATCTGTGAAAGAACTGAGCACACTCAGGCAATATTTTTCCTTCTGCTGCTTTTGTGAATTTAATTTGAAATGCTTACTGTAAAAGAAATTGGTTTCCTAGCGTTTGTATACAGTTTTTTATTTCAAAAACTTGAGGTTTATCATATTTCTTAAACTCTTTCAATAATCTTATTAATATATTACCTTCCATTTGAACAGTTATCTCCAATTCCTTGTGGATATCTGGTTGTTTCTGTGGACTGCCATCAAAAAGAACACTTGCAGTACTGACGAGTTCTTCTTCATGTCTGGGTACCACCTCCAATGTCTCAGAAGTATCAGCTCTGCCACTGTCAGCGGGGGAGAGAAGAGGAGGAATCTTCTGAAAGCCATCATTATCGCCACAGTCGTCTCCATCACTGTATTTCATTATCTCTGGAGGCTTTGTTTTGCAAGATGATGTAGGTAACACGGAATTCTGACCATATTTATCCATGTCTGCATCACACCCGTCACTTAATGTTGATGTGTTACACACACTCTCAGCAAACCATTTATCCTCAGAATACTTAATCCATTTATCTTCATTTGAAACATCCTTGTTTGCATCCCAACTGCCTACGCTGCTACTCTCTTTTGAAGGCTCCACTTCATGTTTTAGGCAAAGGCTGTTGTCAAACTCCTGCACCACCTCGGGAATGGACACTTCCTGGTCCTTATCATCCTGAAGAAAATCCTCATCGCTCAGCACAAGGACAGTGATTGGCAGCACAATCTCAAACGCCTCGGGCTCTGCGAGGAGAAATAAACACAATTATCGCAATTCCCAAAAAAATCCCACATCAAAACTCGACGGCACCGCGTCCACCATAATGAACTCGCGTACCCGTTGCGCATGCGCGCGCCCCGGCGGGTCACCCCTTCCCACCATCCCCACTTTGCGCGGTCTCTCGGGCACCGCCGCTGCCGCGGGATCCGCGCCGGGGCCCTGCCCTGCCCAGGCCACCGGCACTCACCGGTGTCTGCGGCCGCCCGCGGGATCCCCTCCGCGGCCGCCCGCGGGATCCCCTCCGCGGCCGCCCGCGGGATCCCCTCCGCGGCCGCCCGCGGGATCCCCTCCGCGGCCGCCCGCGGGATCCCCTCCGCGGCCGCCCGCGGGATCCCCTCCGCGGC
>VZUI01063522.1:0-21734 GCA_013401135.1 Cettia cetti | reverse complement strand
CCCCCACCCCCCCCCCCCCCCCCCCCCCGGCCCCAGGGCTGTCACACACAGGACTACTAATTAATTAATTAGAGGTGACAGTGCCACTCTTTGCCATTCTGCTCCAGTCTTGCTCTCACTGCATACCCCAGTTCACAAAAAGCAAATCCCCATCCACAAGGGACAGTCAGGAAGAGCTTTTTTTTTTTTTCCACAGCAGCTTAGATATTTGCTTTTCCTATGGAGAAAAAAAAAAAAAATACTCCTTGAAATAACAGTTTAAGGCTTTTCTAAATGTTACACACCAGCTGACCTTTCAGAGCCAGGCTTAGGGGTTTATTTCTAATCCCCTGGCCAGGATTTGCAGCAGCTGTGGGTCAATCCTGCTCCCTGGGGGCTCAAACATCAATCCTCACCACCACGGTGCTCAGGGCTGGAGCTCTGGTGTTCACACCCTTCCTGGAAATATATTCCCTTGGCTGAGCATCCTGTGCTGCCCTGTGCACCTTTAGGTGGTGTGGGAGTGTGGTTACCAGCAGGATTTGGCTTCTTGGAGCACAAATGAGCAGGGAAGCAGCAGGCCTGCCGTGCATCCCACCAGGATGCAGGAGATGATGAGGATTTGCAGCATAGGGCTGCAGCAGCCCCAGCTCTGCAGAGCCCGTGGATGACAGGGATGACATCCTGGGCACACCTGGCCAGCACAGGATTTCGAGGCAGGCAGGATGTCACATCCAGGGAAAATGAGGAGGAACACTCTGCCTGGCAAAGGATTTTCTGTGGGAGCTCTTGGCTGCACAGGACAGTCACCCTATTTTCCAGCTTTGATCCCACTGCAAATGGCTCTGAAATTTAGGATTCATTCTAGTGTCAGACTTTTACAGCAGCAGCTCTTAAGCACATGTTTTTAGGTTTTCTTCCTGGCCCTGTCCACAATTAAGCTGGAAGTGGGGCTTTCCCAAGTGCAATGCCCCATCTGGGCATATCTGGAATGGTTGCCCAAACCAGATTTGAGCTTGGATCCTGTGGTGTTTCCAAACTCTCTGGCATTTTCCCCCAGCAGCACACTTAGGAGCCTCTGTTTATGAATCCAGACCAGTATTGGCCCATTATTATTTTTTGAAAACTATTCCAATTCCTTTCAAAGGCAGGAAAATACAGTAATATTCATTGAAGGGGGAGCACCACAACACTCACTCTGACACTCAGATGGGTTTTTCCCTGATGCAAAATGCCTCCTGGAAAAAAAACAACCCGTGCCTTTGTGGTGTGTCATTCCTGAGATTTTGCTGGAGTTTAGGAAACAGAGAAAACAAATAACACAACAGGAGGCTCCCAGGCAGCACCAAGGGTTCCTCACATACCTGGGACTGGGTTGGTGGTTGGGGTGGTTAATTCAGCCTCTCCCTGTGGGCAGAATTTCACTCCGTGTTTCCTTCCAGCAAAAGCAGAAGCCAAAAATGGAAAAAGGTCTGGTTTTCAGCAGGCAGAAGGAATGATTCCTGCTCTCCATGGAGATGGGATGTTCACCGAGGGGAGGGTGAGGGCTGGAGACTTGCTTGGCCCTGGACCAGCATCACCAGGGTTTGCATCTCTCTTTGATATCCCCAGCACTTTCCCTCCCCTGCCAAGCAGGAATTGCAGAGTTCCCAGCACCAGGGACTGCTCCTGTCCATCTCCAGGGGACAAACACCACAGTGCCTTTGGAGCCAAAAATGTGGGGATGTGAACAGGGGTGCAAACCAACCTCATCCCACTCACCCTGGCCCGTGGAGGGTGGGTGCCTGGGGCCAGCAGGAGGGTGCTCATCCCAGCACGAAACTTTGGAATCCAAGGGGACGTCAGCACCACACACACTGCATGGGATAATGAGCTGGGGATTTACCACAGTATTTCTTTTTAAGTCTGAAGGGTGGGAAAAGGGGAAACAGGGGGGTTCTGACTGCATGAGTCCTTCCTGCAGTCTCCTAGGAGATTGGCTGCCCACACCAAGCCACGCTGAGGACAGGAATGGAGCTTGTCCCCTGCCCTGCACTCGTCTCCTGTCCCCTGCAGGTCACCAGGGTCACCCTGCTGAGACCTGGGGCTGTCCTCATCTCAGCCTGACCTGCACAGCATAATAAAAATAAAGTAAATTTAAAAAACACTTAATTTAAAAAGAAAACTTTA
This sequence comes from Cettia cetti, assembly GCA_013401135.1. Classification (NCBI taxonomy): domain Eukaryota; kingdom Metazoa; phylum Chordata; class Aves; order Passeriformes; family Sylviidae; genus Cettia; species Cettia cetti. Next base: position 19,586 of record VZUI01063522.1, on the reverse strand, counting down.
AAACATTTTAATAGAAAAAAAACCCCCAAGGTTTTAAAAATAAAATTTTTAAAGGTAATTTGAATTTTTTTAAAAAAAAACATTAAAAATGAAAAATGAAAAGCCACTTTGGGACTGGGCCTTGTGCACCAACCAGCGTGGGAGAAAAGGAGTCAGGATGTTCCAACTTCATCTCTCCAGCTGCAGAGATCCCACCAGGGCCATCACACCCTGACGTTCAGGAGGGAACCCTGGATGTGTCACTAGGATGGAAAATAAACTCCATGGAGCCGAGCTGGGCAGTGAGCATCCTGTCTTCCTCCAGGCTCTTTGCTGCCTCTAAACCATCAGAAACGTGCCAGAAAGGGTCATTTGTGACATATCTGCAGCAGAGGGGCTCGGGGAAGTGCCCTTGAGGCGGGCCGGGAGCCCCGGCCGGGCTATTTTTAACAGAGCAGCAGGCGGGCAGGAGCGCCTTTCCTTCCTCCTTCTCCGAGTGAGTGCTGAGCAAAGATAAACCTCCACAAGCCCTCAGCATCGAGGCAGGGAAGCCCTTGAGAGAAAAAAAAAAAAAAAAAAAAAAAAAAAAAGCAGCCCAGCACATTTCTGTGCAGTGTTAGGATGGATGGTTCAGGAGCAGAATTGGGAAAACATGGAGGTGACTGTACAGATGCATCTGTAGGCAAAGAAACACAACTGGGTGTAAAAGGGGCTGGCTTGACTGAAAAATCAAGCTGGAAAAAGCAGGGAAAAATAAAAGGCAGCAGCATTTTTTTTTCCTTCCCAGGATTTTGTTCCAGCATTTCTTAGGGAAAAAATGGGTATTCTTCCCTTTAAAGCTCTATATCAGAAGGAGAGGAATCCCAAATGATAAAAATCATAGGACTGTTTGGGTTGGAGGGACCAAACCAAAAGGTTTTATTTACTGCATCTCCCTTTTAACAAAATTTTTACTGTATTTTTCATCTTGAAAGGAGAAGTCAAGTCACCACCACCCCAATTTGACACCCACACCAAGACAATTCCTCAACCATCTGAAAATTTGCCATGAATTATCCAACACTTTGCTACAGCTCCAGGACACCTTGTTCTTCTGGGTGCATGGATACCCCCAAATGCACGGGCCACATCCCTGCACCATTCCCCAGAAAACACAAAGGTGTTTTGCATCTAAACTTTGGAGAGTGGGCTGTCAGTCAGTGTAATGGCTGTATTTACAGCTTCAGAGGGTGTCTGTGTTTTGCAGGTAGTCTGCAAAAGAAGTGGAAACAATATGTGGAGGGAGGTGTATAAGTATGGGGCTATTTATAGCTTGTAAATATACCGAGCTCTACCTACACGCAACATAAAAGACACCCTTTGCCAAATACTTCACATGCTGCTGTCAGCTTCTCCATTTCTCTTCCCTGAAAGAAAAAAAAAAAAAAAGAAATCTCCTATATTAATCAGAGAGCAAATATATAGCCTGACAGGAACAGCTTTTGGCTCCACAAGGGAAAAAAAATGTGTGTGATTGCTCAGTTTTGGTTTGGATTCTGAGCCTGGAATCACCGACTGCTGTTCACACCAAGGCTTTTGTGGGAGATGTAAAGCTTTTTTTTCCACCATTTTTTCCTTTCAACTTGAGAAATTGGTGATGGTTTCCCAGCTCCAAGCATCGTTCAGGAGCATCCCTCCAAATCAAGTTGCTTTGGTTGTTCTTGCTGGGCTTGGCCCAGGCGGGTTCAGGCTGAGCCTGTGGCCAGGAACCAGAGACCAAGGAGGCAAAAAAATGAAGAAACCAACCCAGAAAAACCAACTAGAAAAAAACCCAACCTTTTGAAATTGTCCTCTTTACATTGCTCCAGGGACTGAGGTTTTGGGTGAAAACACATTCTTGAGATCAGAGAATCATGGAATGGTTTGGATTGGAAGGGACCTTAAAGACCATCTAGTTCCAGTCCCCTGCCATGGGCAGGGACACCTTCCACTAGAACAAGTTGCTCCAAACCCCATCAAATCTGGCCATGGACACTTCCAGGGATGGGGCAGCCACAGCCTCTCTAGGGGGAAATGTCACATCTCATCCTTCTGAAACCAAGGACCACTTACATGCTTTTATTTATTTTGTATGTTCTTTTATAAAGACACAGCTTGTTTTGCTCTCCTCCCCTAAGTGCAGAGGCTCATATGGCTGCTCCATCCCAGTGATGCCTTAAGTTTTAGCTTTCATATTTTTCAGATTCTGTACTGCCTTACTGTGTGACTCTGAACTTCATATAAAGTGTTAGCAAGTTCTCCTCACAGTGTAGTCAGACAAAACAATCCTTTTCCAGCCCCAGAGCCAAGGACACCACTGCAGCTTCAGACCCAAAATTATAAACACCAAATTGAGGAGAGCAAACTGGGAGGGTGGGACTGCATAACCTGAAGCTGTCATTGGACAATTAACCCCAATATAGAAATGGACCAAAACTTATAAAAGTGTGGAAACTCATGACTGGAGTCCATCTTGGGTGGAGCCTTGGATCCATCTTGGGTGGAGCCGCAGCCAGGCTCTTGTACTGCCCAAGGTGCACCCTTTGAAGGCCTTTTAATAAATACCTACTTTATTCCTTTAACTCTGTCCAGCCTCTGTTCCAGGTAGCTTCTCTAGGCATCCTTCTATTCCCAGGTTTTCCCCAAGCAGTGTTTTCACTTGCACACCATTCCCTGCCATGGCAGGTGGCTCCAAGGGACCTCTGAGGTGCCCCAGCCCCTGAGGTGTGCAGGGGTGGTCGGGAAGAGCTGGCAGCCAAGGAGAAGCTGTGCCCACCTTCCCCTGGGCGATCAAGGGGCTGAAAAGCAAATTCACTGCTGAAATTTGCCCCCAGTCCTCAGCTTGTGGGGCAGGCATGAGGGGAGCTCTGGGGTGGATGGGATGGAGCCAGGCTTGGCTCACCACCAGCGTGCTGGGGCTGCCCTCGGCACGGTGTCACCACGGCCAGGACGTCGGGAAGAACCTTCCCACAAAAAATATCCAAGCCGGGAATCTGGAAATAAAAATATCACAGATGATTTCAGGCTTGCTGAAAGCATGATTGACTGTCTAATTCCCCCCCCCACACACACACACACAACTCCTTTCCTCACGACCAGGCTGACTCAGCCCTGGCATGGACACGGAGGCTCCTCCTGGCTCCTGCCCTCGCTGTGGCAGCACTGCTGGCAGTGCACTGCTGAAGTGCAATTGGCCTCCTTGCTCTTCCCCCTTCAGCAGTCCTACTGCAGATGGGTTCTCTGATAGTCCAGGCAAGGGGTTCAATTGCCTAATGCCCTCTGTCTCTACAGCTGCTATCCCAAACACCACCTGAGACCCTTTGGGTCGTTGAATTTACCTGTTTTGGAGGGAGTCTGTGCCCAAAATGCATGGGGCCTCTGGGCCAGTCACAATAGGGTGCTTCTTCTACTCATTTCCAGTCAGGCTCACATCAGCTTCCACCAAAGTAAAATCCTGTGATCCCCCTGTCACACCAGCAATAGAAACAGATTCTGCCCCTACATGTCTTGATAGGAGTAATGTGCACCAAGGCCTTAAATTTTCGTGGTTCTAATGTGCCAGGCCAAAGGATCCACACAGTCCAAAAACCATGGTTTTCCCATGCCTCCACCTGGCTGGAGGCAGGGCCCCTCTAAGCCTGGTAATCCTTCTTTCCCTGGGTAGCTGGAGCTGCTTCCTTTGTGGTGGAGCTTCCTCTCTGAGCCTTGCCTTGTAAGTGCCAGCAGCAAGAACAGGGCTGGGGCTTGTGGGGCCAAGCTGCCACTGCCAGTGCAAACAGAGCCAGAGGCTTCCTCCCGTGCTCATCCCATGTGGCAGCACCACCCCTGCCAGCAGCAGCTTCTCTATCACCCTGGGACCCCGCTGCTCCCACCCAGCCCCAAATCCCTGTGGGGCTGAGGATGCTGAGCTGGGCAGGGACCTGGGGTGGGAAAGCCAAACACAACAGCCTTTGGAATGTCACCATTCCCATGGAAGTGCCACAGGATGGCCTCTGATTCCAGTGGTGGCCATGGGAAATGCTGCCCATAAAGCCATGGCTGTGCTGGGCTCAGCAGGTGCAGGCACATGGAGGAAAATAAACCCCATGGCTCCAGGGGAAAAAAAATGAGCCCCTTGGGATAACTCATCTCCCAAAGCCACTTCTCTTATTCCTGGACAAAGCTGTGAAGAGGAATGGCAGGAAAAGCAGTCCAGTGAGTATGACCAGCATTCCTCCTGCATTGGGGAATGAGAAAAGACATTTTCAAAGGAAAATGGGCTCCTTTGGGGCTGGCTTTTTGTAGGGCTGCCTGCTCAGGGGCCATCTGGCCCGGCGTGGTTTTGGTCTACACGGAGTATTTTTAGTATCTGCAAGTCTTCACCGTGCACTGAGTGCAAGCAGCCCTATTAGAGGTAGGGAAATCCTCCCTTGGCTGGCCTGGCTTCCCTTCCTGGCAGCAGGGAGCTGTCAGCAATTCTCAGGCTGACCTTGTGCCAGAGACCGAGCACGACCCCAGCGATTCGACAGAGCTGACCCCAACCTCCTCTGCCACTGCTTCACTGGCCCCTCCCAGCTGGTTTCTGCTGTCTCTGTCCCCTTGTCTCCAGCCCCAGTGCAGGATCCTCCTGGCCCCTGCAGCCCCCAGAGCCTTTCAGGACTGCACCATGTCCCCTGTGTGGGGACAAGTGGTTTCGTGTGAGCTGGCATGTGCTGTGCCTGCCTCTTCTCCTGGAGTCTCTCACACCAGTCTTGGCTTTTATGCTATTTTTACACTCCAAGTTTCAAGCTGTAGACATGCAGCGAATGCTCTCCAAATGTAAACCCCAGGATGCATATATTTAGAAGCCAGCATTTCTTTAAAAACAAGGTTTGGTTGAGTTTTTGTTTAAGGTCTAAATTCACAGCTCTGGAGGAAGGACCACGCAGGGCAGCTCCTGGTACTGGTGGGATGCAACTGTAGGACTTGGCTTCCTTCCTCCCACCCTGTGAAATGACACGTGCTGTTTTCCAGCTTCCCTGTGAAGCCCAGAAATTCTCTCCCCTCAGTCAACCTGATCACAAAAGCTCATGAGTCCCCAAATGCACTTTAAGTAAAATACAAAGAGCCAAATTGACATTTAAAACACAAGAGTCCCCAGGTGCATAAAGACTAAGAGGGTTTACAAGCCACCCAGCTGCATCTCTCTGAAGATGGAGCAGAGCTGAGCCCTTGTCTCCTACATCAGAAACAGCCTGGGATAAAAAGATTTTTTTTAAAAAAAATTAAATCAAATAAGAAAATTCATAAGAACATTTGCTGCTGGAACTGCTCGTGGGGAGGGTGGGATGTCTGGAAGGAGCCTGTGCACACAACGTGTGCCAAGGAAGGGGACGAGATGTGACATCTCTGCATCCATGCTCAGAGAGATGCAAAGAGCATCCTCCCATCTGGGGCCACCCCGGGCTCCTGGCCAGGCACTGTGGAGCACCACGAGCACCCTGAGCGCTGGCCCTGGGGAAGCACAAACCAAACAGTTCAGAAAATTTGATTTGGAGCCGGTGTGGAGGCGGCTCTCTGCAGATGGCAGCAATACCGGCTCCTCTGCCAGCTCCACGGTGTGTCACCGGCTCTGCTCAGGCTTCAGTGATGCAAATGTGGCAAACAATGTCATTGTTGCTAGGATTTTCGGGCTCTGACTGCCTGGCCAGGCTGAGAGCCCACAGCGGGGCTGGGGAGGCACTGCCCCAGGAATGGTGTTATTTCAGCTGAAGAGGAGCGTGAGTAACTTTCCCAAATGCTGAGTTCTTTCAGTGCACAAATGAATTTTTTTTTAATGGCTCAGACTGTCAGTAACACTTTTGGTGCCTGTAGGTCTCCAGGACATCAAAGTGTGTCCATTGTGGGGCTTGGGATGGTGGCAAGAGTCACCTCAAGTGACCCAGTGCCCTGGGTTTGCTCAGCCCTGAGCTCTGAACTCATGGAAACATCTCAACCTCAATGCACAAACTGACCAGAAACTGGCATTTATCAAACACCAGAAATCCTTATTTACTTCTGAAACTGTCCCCCAGTGCCACACTGAGCACAAGGCCAGGGCAGCAGAGAGGGGTCAAGCCCCATTAAACCCTTCTGCACCTTCCCACTGCATCCCACCCTGTCACACAGGCAGACGTTCCAGTGGCAGTGAGTCCATCTCAGCTTTTCTGCTCTGGCAGCAGCAAGGACATGGGACAGTGGCTTTGCCATCTTCTGCCCACAGGGCTCGCCCAGTGGTGCCTCCTGGTCCCTGTTTTCCATGGGGACTTGTGGGCAATTCACCCCACTCAAACCCAAGATGTTCCTTTTGAAAGCTCTGTGCCCAATGCATTTGTGTGCCTAAGAAGGGCAGTGGGGCTGGGGGAGAGTCTGGAGCACAAGTCTGATGAGGAACAGGTGAAGGAGAAAAGGAGGCTCAGGGGGGACCTCCTCACTCCCCACAAATCCCTGACAGGAGGGGGCAGCTGGGGGGGTCGGGCTCTGCTCCCAGGGGACAGGGACAGGAGGAGAGAAAACAGCCTCTAGTTGTGCCAGTGGAGGTTTCAGTTGGATATTAGGGAAAATTTCTTCACCCAAAGGGTTGTCCAGCCCTGGTACAGGCTGCCCAGGGCAGTGGTGCAGTCACCAGCCCTGGAGGGGTTTAGAAGACTTGTGGCACTTGGAGAATGTCTTAGTGGTGGCCTTGGCAGTGCTGGGGGAACTGTCAGACTCTGTGATCCCAGAGGGCTTTTCCAACCCTCATAAATCTGGGAATCTGTGATTCTGTGACTTCCTGCTCCAAAACCCCTCAGGGAGGCACACAGCTCCCAGGGCTGATGCACCCTCCTCTCACAGCTCACGCTGCCTGCAGCAGAGCCCTGCTGCAGGGACACGCCAGGAAAATTCATTTCCACCCAATTAACTGCTGATCTGTGCAGCCACAGGCTGCTTCAGCTGGGAACTTCCAACCCTCTCATTCCATGCAGTGGCAGCAGGACACAGGTGTCCCTGGCACAGGGCCCAGGGGACAGGGATGGGGAGTGAGAGGGGAATGGCCTCCACAGGAAAGCCTGGGCTCCTCCATCATCCAAAGATCTGACACCCAGCCTCAGCCTGCCCAGCTGCTCATCCCTGGAAATACACAACCCTGACCTATTTCCAGGGAAGGCGAGTGCCCTTTTAAACAAATCCCTGACAAATGAAGGCAAGAAACCATTTCCTCCCTATTTCCTTCCATTAGAAATGAAGCACTGCCATTAATCCCCAATAAAGAAATAAAAACTCCTAAATGATCTGCTAGTGACTGGTTGAGTCAGGTCCCTCCTCAAGCTCACCACAGACCCAATCCCAGGCACAACTGGAATCGTTCTGGCTGTGCTGAGCCAAACCATTGCTCTCTCCTGTATTCACTGCATTAAAAGAAATAGAGGATTCAGAGCTGCTGCTGGAGGACATGCTGCATTTGCTGATGTTCAGCCCTATGTGCACCCCCATTTTATTTCTCCAGTTATTTTCTTTTTACTCTGATGATATTTTTTTTTTCTCTCCCTCCAGGAAAAGCTTGTGTGCAAAAGCCCCTTAGGAAAAAATCACACCCTGCACTGGGTACAAGTTATTCCTGGGGAGATTCCAGTTGGACACAAGAGGAAAATTTTTCACAATGAGAACAATCAGCCATTGGAATAATTTCCCCAGGGAAGTGGTGGTTTCCCCAACATTGGACTCTTAAGATTTGGCTGGATGTGGTGCTGGGCCATCTCGTCTAGACCGTGCTTTTGCCAAGAAAGATTGGACCAGATGATCCTTAAGGTTCCTCCCAGCCTGGGATTCTAGGAGTCTAGAAAATATCAGGGTCTCGTAGCCAGAGCTGTTCTTGTGCAAACCCTGCAGCAGCCTCCACCCCAGCGACTGATCCCACTGCCTGCCTGCCCTGCTCCAAAGGTCCATCCCAGGAGACAGCAGGCAGCAGGCACCTGCTGGCTGTGCCAGCACTCAGGGCCCCAGGGAAGCAGCCTGGAACACTGTGTCCCCACCCAGCCCTGCCAGCAGCAGCCTGCTGGTAGATGGAGCAATTATCCCCGGCAGGGAGGAGGGCAGACGCTGTTGGCAGAGCGTGTGGGAATTCTTCCTGCATTTCCAGGCTGGGTTTGTGAAGATAACTCTGGGTTGATTTGCTTTTTTGGAGCCAGATTGGAATCCTCCTTAGGCACCATGGGCAGGGCTGTTTGATAATTGCTGTTGGCAAAGGACAGCCCACCACAAACCCCAGTGGCCGTGCTGGATGCTGCTCCCAGCACTGGCTCAGGGGAGGGTGCAGAGTCCTGCTCTGACATCATCACTGGGGCAGAGGGGTTTTCTGTGCCCCACACTGAGCAGATCCCTGTGCACAGTGTGCAAAAAGCTCCCTTTCCTCAGGGAGATTGATTCTTACAGTGATGCTGTGGATGTGGAGCATGTGGAGGTGCCCTTGTTTGTGTGTCTGGTCAGGGCGATGCTGCATTCCCCTGGGAAATGAGGAGGCTTCGTTCAGTCATGGAATGATTTGGTTTGGAATGCACCTTAAAGATCAGCTCATTACACTCTCCCTTCCAAGTGCAGGGACACCTTCCACTATCCCAGGCTGTCCAAGTCTCATCCAATCTGGCCTTGGATGCTTCCAGGGGCAGCCACAGCTTCTCTGGGCAACCTGTGCCAGGGCCTCCCCACCCTCACAGGGAAGAGCTTATTCCTAATATCCAATCTAAATCTCTCCTTTTCCAGTTTAACTCATTCCCCCTTACCACCTCCAACCTGCCTTTCTGGGGTGAGTGTGGGCCTGACCCTGGGGTGCTTGTGCCACAACACTTGTGTCACCTGCAGGGTCACACCCAGGATGGTTACATGCTGCAGGATGGAGATGCTGGCAGGTGCACCCTCCAATCCCACCACAGCCACACTGGGACTGTTCCCAGCAGGGGACCTGGCAGGAAAGCATGAAGCAAACCCCAGGGATACCCCCAGCACTGCTGAGAGGCTCAGGTGCTGCCCTGCAGCTCCCAGCCCAGGCCCAGGCTCCTCCATCCCAGCCTGGAGGGAGGCACTTCCTGCTCTGCTGCTTATCTCCGTGGCCAGGCAGCTCGAGGAAGCCCAACACCCTGGTGCTGTGGCTGGCTGGCTGCTGGCCAAGGGTGCACTTGTGTTCCACAGAAACACAGCAGGGCTGGGCCCTCCTGCCCTGGGGAGAGCACGCTGAGCTCAGCTGGCAGAGCCAAGGGTGGCAGTGTGTCCTGCCACCAGCACAGACTGAAAATAAACATTTCTGACCCCATTTCACTTTTACATTGCTCAGCCCCTCATGGACACGTTCTTGCCATAATCTCAGCCCTGTAAAGGGGATGGGATATTTGAAGTCCCAGGATACAGTGATGCACCCCAAGGTGCTGCCCCAAGCCTTCAGAAACCAACCATCAGCTACAAATAAGCTTGAGTCCCTCAACAGACTTTGGCTGACAATTCATGAACCCAACCATAGGGAATTTACTAAATAAATTGTGCTGGGAGTAATTTATCTTCATTAAAATACCCTCACACAGGTGATGCATCCCTACAAGGGGCTGGAGGCACCTCGGGGTGAGGGGCCTGGTGCCTGTGGTGTTTTGCACCCTGCAAGAGCATGAAGAAATGCCAAAAACATGCAGAACCTCGATAAGGTCAGCAGGGAGGAAATGTAGCTGAAATCCTTGAGTTTCATAAGGGGCTGTGACAATAGGTTGGAGAGCTGCCAACTTTCCTTTCACGCACTGAGTGACAAGTGCGCTCGGAAACTTCAGGCTCTCTGCAAAAAAAAAAAGAGCTGGAAGAAAAAGAAATGTTGGAGCAGAGAGTTTTGGAATGGTTTTTCTGAGTTTCAGCTAGTTTTGCTGTAACATGGTGAGAAAGATCCCTTCCAGTGTGGCTAAGCTGAGGCAGCCTTTGCTCAGCCCCAGCCCAGGATGGAGCAAAGGAAATAAATATGAAATTCAGGAGCAGAGGAAAAACACAATGTTTCTAAATAATATTTAGGCTTTTCTGTAAACTCCCCGCTGCAGTTGCTTCCATCACATCACTTTTTGCATTTCAAAGTTGGGATTTTCAATGCAAATGCTGCTGAGCAGTCTAACCAGGCCTCTGGACTGTTCCAGGGGATTGTAGGGGTAAGAGCACCCTCTGCTCTGCAGGGATCTGCCACAGGTTTGGCTCCTGGGGAAATCCTCAGTCCAGCTGGAGGGTCAGATGGAGGTGAAAATCCTTGGAGGAATTTGCTCCAGGAGGTGTTCAGATGAAGCTGTTTCTCATCCCTAGAGGAGATGGGGAGCTGTGAGAGTTACAGAGGGGATCACAACACCCTGCTGGGGAAAAGGCAGCTGTAAGCCAAGAGTCCTCATGCAGCAACAGAAAAGGGAGAAAAAGCAGCATGTTTGGGAGCTGAGCTCTGTAGTGGGTCTGTGCTCTCTTTGGGGCTGCAGAAATCCAGCTTCAAAGCCCCAATGAAGTGTTGGGGCCCTGGGGGGATGCACAGGTCACAAAACTGTCCCTGAGCTCCCTCACTGGGGGCTGGGGACCCTGTGTGCCCTCGGTGGTGGGCAGAGCCAGGAATGGCCATGGGCCCCCCTCCCCACCACTCCCAGCAGGGTTAGGGAGTGCTTCCCAGGGCAGAAATAGCATCCCCAGCCAGAGCAATTGACATCTGCACAGGTCACCGGGTTTGCAAAGCGTTTGGGATTTGCATTTGATTAAAATTAAGTGTTAGGAAAATAAAGGCAGCCAGTTCCTTACTGCAGCTGGGCCAGGGCGAGGTCCCGTGGTGGGACCTGTGTGAGGGAAAGAGCAGGAATAGGGGACAAAACCCCCAGATTTGGTCTAGAAGGGGCTGGAGATGGGCTGGGATGTGGGGATGCTGAACGTGGCCAAAGCAAACGCCCCGGACACCTCACAGAGATGGTTGGGATTTGTCGCCTCCGCTCTGACACAGAATTTGTGTATGGAAAAAACATGCCAGGAGCATGACACCAGAGCTGCTCCATCTGGATAAATAGTTAACTGAGTAGTCAAAATAGCCAGTGCTATAAAACAGCTGCTGGGACAGGAGACAGCAGCAGAAGCACTGCTGGAAAAACGGGATAGGAGGAAGGAAGTGATTGAGCGAGAGGATGGGCCAGAGGAGAACAGGGAACAGGGAGCACCATGGAGCCCTGCGTGATCCAAGACTCTCCAGCACTGCCAAGGCACAGCAGTGACCCCCACCAGCCCCCCTGGGGCTTTGCTGAGCCTCTTCCCTGGAGCATCCCAAAAACCAGTGCTGAAGAGGGTGCCCATTCTCCTGTCCCGAGCACTGGAACCCAGCTCTCTCCAGGGACCAGGACAAGAGGCCGTCCCACAGCAGACAAGGAGGGCACAGGGGTGCAGCAGACCTGCTCACCAGGAGAGCTGAGAGCAGGAGATGCAGGGTGGGAGGTGATTCTGGACCTGCTGGAAAGAGAGGAAGGTCTCACACAAGGAACGCTGCACATCCCACCCTGGGCAGGACATCACACGTCACCAGGGCTGTGGGCACCCTGCAGAGAGCTTTAAAGGAGGGACTGGCCCTTTCCCACCCTGACTGACCAGGCAGAGCTCAGTCCTGTTGACAGACCTGAACCAGCTCCCTACACCTGCAAGCCTGGATTAATTTCCCTCACTGCTGTACAGGGCATGGTGGCACAAAAAGGGAAAGTTTCCAGCAGAAAGCTCGTGGATACTGAGGTGTTTGTTCCACAGTCCACCTCCTGCACCCCATGCAAACCCTCCAGCCTTGGGGGAGGGATGAGCTGGGAGCCTGGGATGCCATCAGGACCAGTCTCCCCAAGTCTGGGACAGAGGACACCCCTGGCCAGAGCTCCCAGCTGTGCTCATTGCCCACCATGGGATGGGCCCAGCACCTCAGTGTCAGCTGTTCCCAAGCACATCCCTGAGGGAGGCTCGTGCTGCTGAGGAGGGGCTGGCACCCACCCCCAGACCCCTGCAGCAAAGCTCCCGATGGGAATAGCTCTGCAGGATGAAAGGGATGGAGCCTCTCCACACCCACGGGTGCCAGGATGCATCACAACAGGCTCTGACAGCAGCAAGGCTGGTTGGGCCTGGAGGAGTTTGACTGCAGGAGTCAAAGGAGATTTGGGGAAGGAAAGGGATGACAAGCATTGTGACTCTGGAGTCACGTGTGGTGGCACCAGCTTTGGGATGCAAAGTGCTTGTGTCCTCCTTGCTGCAACCCAGAGAAGAGCTGTGGGGACAGCAGTGCTTTGGTGCCTCTTTAATCCCAAAGGAAAACCCGAGGTCAGACTGGATGTGGCCATGCTAGGATGCCACAGGGGTGATGAAGAACAACTTGTGAGCCTGCAGCCTTCCTGGGACCTCTCCCATCCCTCCCCTTTTATCTGTTTCTCCACCGTGGGCAGGGATTCCCCAGCCCTCCCCTGGCCCCATTAGCTGTGATTGTATTCCCAGCACTAATTACCTGAACCGCTGCATCCCCTCCAGTGCAGGAGAACCCCTGGTGCAATTCCCACCCCTGGAGGGATGTTACAGGGAGGAAACACACCTGTGCTCACCGAGCCAGAGATGGGTTTGCAGTAGGAGGAGATCTTATTTTCAAATGCTATTTGCATGATCTCAAGGTGTGACCTGCAGCACTCGTTAGTTAATGATTTCTAATTGATGTACTCAATCCCAGCAGATGCTCCGGGTGGGTTTGAGCATGGCAATAGGAAGTGTTGCAGATGGCTCCAGTTCCCAGAACCAGGCAGTACAGGATGGATTAAAAAAATTATTATAAGATTTATTAACCCTTCAAGAATTACCATTCTATAATACAGCTAGAGAAACAGGGAAGAGAGCTCACTCTGAAATTTCCAAGCTGGAAAAGGCCCCAAAATGTCAACATTCTCAGGAAAAATTAGGGAATAAAAACAGTTGTTCTTCTTTAGCCAAAACATCATATTTCTGCAAAGTCACTTTGTTTTCTTTGTGATTTGTCAAAGCTGGTAACAGAGTGCAAAATAAAACAAATTATTTCCAAACAAGAGTAACTTTACAATAAAAAAATGTAAATATTTGTACTGAAGGAGTGAAAAGGGCTGCTCCAACACTTTCAAGATCTTCCCTAACCCCTACTTCCCCACCCAGCATGTTTTGCTTTAGTTTTTACAAGGAATCAACAGTTGGAGAAAGCTTTTGGATTTTCCAGTGGAAAAGAGCTGGAGGGACACTCTTCCTACAAGTTCCGCCAATTAGCGCCTGGCTCCCCAGCCCGCGGCTGCTGCGAATTTTCCACTGCTGGAAATCTTAAATATCAAAACTGGATGTTTTCCTCCAAGACAAATAGGACCGTGCTCAGGGCAGCTGCTGCCACACACTGCTCCCTGCAGCCCCCTGGGTTACAGGAACCTCCAGCTGCCTGTGACCCATTTCTCCTGGAAAAGCTCATTTTCCACCCAACAGCAGCTTGGTTTTGTCTGCCCGTGGGACAATGAGCAGGGGGAGAGCTGGGACATCTCTGAAATCCTCCAGCTGTTCCCTTGCTCTTCCTGCTCTGTCCCTCCTGGAGCAGTTGCCCAGATGTGCCTGTGCTCCAGATGTGCAGCATCACTGCAAACCTGCGCAGTGTTCTCCACAGAGCTGGAACTGGGGACATGACTCACGTTATATCGTGAATTTCAGGCAAGGCCTGACAGTGGAACACAGTGCCAGAAGTCAGAGCATGCATGGGGACTGCCCAGCACAGGGGCAGACGAGGTGCAAGGCCTTAGTGGTGTTGCCAAGCCCAGCCTGGTTTTATTAAGAGCATTAAAGGTCATCTTTATTTTCCCTTTTAAAACTCTAACCCACGCACCACGCACCAAACACATCCCATTAATCAGAAATACAATTTCCAACGCATTAAATATTTAGGAGCCATGCCAAAGCAGCAGGACAATAAAGAGCAATAACATAAAATAAAGAGGTCTCATTTAATCATTTTGTTGCACAAAAGTAGGGCCAAATCCTGGGAACTGCTCCTTGCCCCAGCCCATCCTTTTCACCAGCACCATCAGCTGTCTGCCTGGCTGGAGCTGTGCATCCCGAGGTGTCTCCCTGCTCTTTGTCAGCATCACCGGGGCTGCCAGGAGGAAGCACTGGGGGTTTGGCGCAGGGGGATGAAGCCTTGCAGCCCGGGGGTGGCTTTCTCCTATCCCTGCCTGGCTCCAGAGCTGTCCCGGGGGTGTCCCGGTGCTCTCGGTGAGTCAGCGGCAGGAGCGTGACTCAGCCGTGCCGAGGGGCACAGAGAGTGGATCCTGCCGTGTTAGTGCTGGGAGCAAACCTCAGATACACCTGGGAGGGGAAGAAATGAAACACGGGAAGACAAAAGCAGGATTCCTGTGGTCAACTCGCCCCCCTAAAGGTCACAATAAGCCCTCTTTGCTCACGGAATTGCTCTTGAAACCCATCACCATCCAAACCTGGGCAGGAAAAACGCCTTGCAAATGAAGGGCATCTTCCTCTGGAGAGTTTCCACCTCTGAGTGGGTTTTTATCCTGGGAGCACAACAACCACAACTCATGAATGTGGAATATTTTCCTTTCTCAAGTGTCTCTAAAAGGCAGTGCAAACCCTTGGGAAGACTCCTGGTGCCAGGGAAAGCGCAGTCCTTCAGGGAAAAGCCTTTCTCCACACCCAGGGGCTGGGGCACTTCCAGCTGCCAGAGTGGACACATGAGGTTGATATCCTACAAGCACTAATTTGGTGGAGTTTTATGCATGAGGAGAGAAGCATTCAGTGAGAAATGCCCACGATGTATCTGCAAAATCTCTGAGGAGGGGCCATAGGGACATCACCTCTCAGGAATCTGCTTCACCTGGGGACCTGGCTGCAAACACCACCATCCCCAACCCTGCTCCACACAGTAATTTTAAGGGTAAAACCAGAAAACAAAGCCATGCCAAGGCCTGAACAGGCTGCTTCGAGCCCAGTGGCTGCAGAAAACGGATCCCAGGGGAGCAAGGAGCTTCCTTAATCAGAAAGGGTGAGGAGGACACAGGACCAGGGCAGGGCTTTTCTCAGGATTTTTATTTAGGTGGCAGAGAAATCTGACCGCTACAGAAAGGAGCTGGAAAAACAAACAGGTGTGTCCGGCAGCAGAGGGGCCGTAGCTATAGCAATGGGACAGCCCTGTTGACAAAAGGCTGCACAAAGGACCTTCTTGAGAGATTAGAAGTGCTTTATGAGCTGGCAGGGTTTCCCGGGAAGGCGCCGGGGCTGGATCGCGGCCGTGGAAGGCAATTGTTGAAAAATCAGGACGGGGGCATGCACTGAGCACAAATCTGCCTCCTGCAGCATCCCCCGGGGCCGGAGGCAGGGTGGGGTTTCTCAGCAGCTCAGGGAAAGGTGTGGTTGAGCGGAGGGCTGCTCCATCGCTCCCAGCAGCACGGCAGGCTCCCGGCTCTGCAGCAGGCACCCCAAAGGGCTGGTTTATTACTGTTTATTTCGGGCATCACCCAGCTCTGCTTGCCAAATGCTGCTTTTCCTGCGTTACTCTCTGCAGCCGCAGCCTGGGGCTGCTGCTCTCTGGCTTGTAGAGGTGTCCAAGGTCTGGGTGGGGAGTGCAGGTGCTCTGCCCAGTGCTGTAGCTGGACACCACCCTCAAGCCTCCCTTGCTCCCATCCCAGGCACAATGGGAGAGGTGAAATGCTGCCGCTGGGTTGTGCAGCTGTTGCAAGAGCCCTGATGGCAGCACCTAAAGCAAACACATGAACAAAGCAGGTCAATACAAATCAAACAATCCAATACCCATCACACGGTGTCAAGGGGTGAAGCACCCCTAAATGGCCACAGGCTCCTGCCTTGCCTTGTCTCTTCTGCAGCCCCTGCAGAATGTGAGGCTCTGGTGCAGCAAAAACCTCCTGGGAGATCCAGCAGCCAGAAGAGACGTGTCTGAGGCAGGAGTTTGGCTGTGCCACCAAAGAGAAGCTCAGAGGGTCAAACTGCAGAGCCAGGCTTGGGAGACAAGGGTGACTGGTGGGACACCAGCACCAGCCTTTGCCCAGAGAGATTCACACTTGGGTCAAGTTCTGCCATAGACAGGGGGTCCTGAATGCCCAAGTGAACCAACTGCTCACCAGCTGGGGCTGAGCTGCAACTGTCTGGTTTAATGTACCTGAATTAATTTATCCTTATTAATTAATATCCTTTATTAATTTATCCTTTCCAAAGGACTAGTTTGTAATTAAAGCCAAGGGTCGGTTGCACTGACAACTGTGTGACCTCATGTACAGCCACTCCACCCCACAGCAAGAAGGAAAAGTCTGAAAAGGAAAAAGCCAGAGTTTTCTTGGCTAGAGGATTGACCACTGACACTGGCAGCCAATGGTGGCATCGCTGCTGAAAATAGGATTATAAAGGGTTATATCAGGGTTATAAAGGGCTGATGGGTCACATGTGGGCCACAAGCCACATTCTGAGGAGGGAAAAAACTGGACACAAACCAGGGAGGCCAGGGCTGCCTCAGAGCACTGGTCCTGGCTAAGGTGAGGGACAGGGTGCTGCTTTTTGGGGGAAATCCAGAGTTTCCCCAGGGAATGCAAACTCTTCTTTGGCAAGAGCCCAGGAATAAAACACAAGTTGCAAAAGGCAAGAGAGCTGTCCCTGCAGTGTCACACAAGGGGCTGGCAGCTCAGAGAAGCCTCGGAGCTGCTTTCAGGCAGGGAAGATGGTGCACCTGCAGCTGCCCTGGCCTGCAGAGCCCAGCCAGGCCTCGCTCCCCATGGGCAGCACCGGGGCCGGGAGGCTGCAGCTGTGCCAGTGATTGTGATTGTGGCTGTGATTGTGATTGTGGCTGTGGCAGTGATTGTGGCAGTGATTGTGGCTGTGATTGTGGCTGTGATTGTGGCAGTGATTGTGATTGTGGCTGTGGCTGTGATTGTGGCTGTGATTGTGGCTGTGATTGTGGCAGTGATTGTGATTGTGGCTGTGGCTGTGATTGTGATTGTGGCTGTGGCTGTGATTGTGGCTGTGATTGTGTTTGTGGCAGTGATTGTGGCCGTTCCTGTGATTGTGGCAGTGACCATGGCTATGTGGAATGGGCTCTCCTGGCCAGGACACACCAGTCCTGTGCTCGGCTGCCTGGCGAGGGCTCAGGGTGTGCTGGAGGCAACGAGCTGGGGAGAAAATGTGATTTATGTGGGAGCTG
This sequence comes from Cettia cetti, assembly GCA_013401135.1. NCBI lineage: Eukaryota > Metazoa > Chordata > Aves > Passeriformes > Sylviidae > Cettia > Cettia cetti. The sequence goes on along the minus strand of VZUI01063522.1, from coordinate 2,395 downwards.
GACTGGCTGGGACTGATAGTGGGTTGGCCTTGGCAATGAAGTTGGCATCAATCTAAGGCCATGGGAAAGGAGATCTATGAAGGGAAATACCTCATTATGGAGAGAAGAATGGGATTGTGGGTATAGTTGTGTTAATGAAGTAGCACCATAGGTTATGCTCTGAGCTCTTGTCTAGGATTGGTTAACAATGTTAACAATATAAGGTAATGTTAATGTTCATTGGTTCTTGCTATCTGGGGTGAAGTCTATATATTGTTATATGCCCCATTGTTGGGTCTTTTGAGGTTGCCCCATACTGCCTTTGGCTTATTTGGCTCTGCGTTCTTTTGCTGGCTCCAACTATTTATTAAAGTTACTTGGGCTTACTCAGTCATTCCCATCCCTATTTTCAGATGCCACCCTGGCTGGTCTGGTTGGTGTCATATCGCTGGCAACAAATTTTAGAAAAGAACTCTCAAAGAGCAGGAGCCACAGCCTGGAGAGCAGCAGCACCACGGCTGCCCTGAGCCTTCACTGGACCCCACAAAGGGGCATCAAGCATTGGAAAAAAGCAGAGGAAAGAGCCCAAGGATCTGGAGGGATCTTTCTTGTGCCTTTCTAACACTGGTTTTGGCTCTGAGGAAGCCTCGTGGAGCAGAGTAATTCCTACAGTGCAAGACAAGCACAGGGGACAGGCACTGGACATCAGGCCACACTCCTCATCTGTGGATATCTTCCCTCCATTCTATGCTGGCTTAATTAAAGACAAGCTCTGCTGGTGCTAAGCATTATTACTGCAAAAGTGAGTGAGACTCATTTTACCATGAGTTTCTGGTAAATAAAGCAACTACTTTCAGGTCCTGCCCCTACAGGATTGCCTTCCTCGACCTAAGGAAAAGGCAGGAGCCAGAGCAGTGAGCACTGAGGACAGCATCCCAGATCCATCACCTCTGAAGAGGCTGAGCCATCTTCTGCAAAAAAATAAGGTGGCAAAAGATCAAACACATCATGGTGCATTTTGAAACTGGCAATTGAGAGGGGGGAAAAGATTATGTCATTTAAAATCCAGTAGTGTATCCAATACTGACCCCACAGAGGATGAAATGTTCTTTTTAAATATTAACAGTCACAGTGGAAAGGAACAAAACCAGAGACCAAAGCAAGCAAGCAAACAACCCCCTGCTTCACTCCCCCCTGAAGAAAAAAAATTGGTGGGGAGAAAAGAGCCCAACCTGCTGCTCAGAGGAATAAAAACCCCAAGGTGTGAGTGGGGAGATTTCTGGGAAACCATTGACATTTTTGATGAATGAGCTTTCTGTGGGTGGTTGATGTAAAGGAGAAGGGTAAGAAACACAGACATGATTTATTCTCAAGCAAAATGATGAGACTAAAGGTCTCCTGACTCAACACTTCTCCTGACTCAAGAATTCATCTTTTTGTTTTCTGCCTTTGCAGATTCTGCTGGATGCGAGGGAAAGCCACACGATTTGCGCACTTCCCATCAGCAGCACGGTCTGTTTCGGCTCCAAGGCAACAAACCCAATTTAAAGCTTACCTTTAAAAGCTGAACTAGATGTGCTTAAGATTACACCTTAATTCCATATTTAACTTGATCCAAGATAAGCACAGTGATGAACTGAAGCCCCAGTAAATGTCTACCTACATACGCACATCAAAGTCTTATCATAGATGACTTATTGGAGAGGAAAATCTGCACAGGATGCTTTTGCTGATTAGAAAGTATAAAATCCTACAGGGAAGCATTTCCTGTGATTCCTCAGGTGTTTTGTTGGTTCTTAGAAATGTTATGTGGTTGAGGAAGTTAAAACCTTTGTGTGTCTGAAAGGCAGTGAGGTGAGACCGGAGGTCCAGCCCACAACACAAAGGTGTATAAAAGACCAGAGAATTATGGAACAGGATTGGAAAGGACTTTAAAGCCCATCCCATTCCATCCCTGCCACGGGCAGGGACACCTTCTGAATCCCAGGTTGCTCAAAGCCTCATCCAATCTGGCCTTGGACACCTCCAGGGATAGGGCAGCCACAGCTGCTCTGGGCACCCTGTGCCAGTGTCAGGGGAATGACTCCTTATACAGAGCTAGAAATGTCCTGGGCTGCAATCAGGATGGACCCAGCAGTGTGTGTTCTATCACCAGCTCTTCCAGCAGCTGGGGCAGGGTTCTTTATCCCTTCCAGGACCCATCCTCCCTGCAGGGGATCTCTGCTGCTCAGGGGCCAGCCAGGCTCACTGCAGGGCTCAGACAATTCCATCAGCCCATGGGGAGAGGCTGCAGGCAGGGGAGGAGCCCAGCATTCCTGCCTGGATCCAAGCTGGGATTGAGAGCAGCAGCACAGCCTGTGTGCACTGCATTCCCAGAGGAAAACCAGACCCATCCCAGCACCACTGGAGCTTCAGA
>VZUI01063514.1:0-44851 GCA_013401135.1 Cettia cetti | reverse complement strand
ACTGCTTTGACAAGACCATCTCATCTGGACTGCTACTACCACCCTAACAGGGTGTCAGGTTGTATTCTGATTCTGTCAGTATTTTGTACTTTTTATTTTATTTTACTTATTTTCTTCTTTCTCTTATTAAATTGTACTTCTGAGTTGGAGTCTCTCACTGGTTTTACTTTCAAACTGATACACATGGTAGGCCTGGAATCCTGCTGTCTTGGCCCTCTCCAAGCATCCCTGGACCAAACCTTCCCATTAAGGAGCAGAGCCCTAGCTGCAAATCCATATTTCTCTTCCATTAAATGACCTAGGTTTCAGTTGAATACAGTCAAAGGATGCCTGGCAAGCAGAGTGACCGAGTAAGCAATATCTCAGTACAGCACAGTGAAGAATTGAGAGGAGAGCTTGGCAGATGGGCAAAGTGAGAGTGGAGCTGGTGTACTGATACCTTCAGTGTCTAAGAGCTGACAACTGTTTGCCCCATGGCAACCAAGAGAGACTTTTTCCTTTTTTCTTTTAAAAGTATACCTGTTGGCTAATCAAATTATCATTTAAAACTACTCCTGCTCCTCCTGCCAGTGATGCTATTAGTACTGCTACTATTACTGCTCCTACCAATATTATTCTGCATTTTCTGATCACATTGTTGTATACAGTTTTTTTACTACGTCAGGGTAGTTATTGTGCTCTGAAACAGCATAGTTCATCAAGACAATGAATTAATTATTTTTATTTGGTTAACATGTGTTTCTCTTTGATTAATAACTGTGCAAACTATGTGTTACATAAAAAATTTAATTTCATAAATGGTGTCAATCCTCTTCTTATCTCTCCTGATATGCTAATAGAATACAAAGAAAATTAATTAAATTTTATATAAAATTTGGATCTGTGTGTTTTGGCTTTTGTTCACTTCAGAATCTTTTAATTCTTTAGATACATTAGGTTGGAGATTGCTACAAAGTTTAAAAAATAATAATCAGAACATATTAAATGAAAAAAATATAAGAAATTAGAAAACTGCTTTTCTTCCTTTCTCATTTCCAAGAATGCTACAAGATGTGGGAAATGCTGTAATGCTCTTTTCTAACAGGTTTTCAAAGTATCCTTTAGAATTTACCCTCCAGGACAGAAAATCCTCTCTTGAATAAAAAGAATTTTAGAACTCATGGGTGGTGGTTTCTCTTTTCCTTTGAATAGTTATCTAAATTTTAAATAAGTCTCTATACTATAAGCTCATATTCTGGGTTTTTAGTTAAATAAATTTTAATAAAATTGTTTTGGCTAAGGTAAAATCATTAAAGAAGTCTGAAAATACCTTCTGTTCCAAGGGTTTTGATATAAAAGTTGAATCATTATCTATATAGCCCAGAAGACTAAAATTAATTTTACATTATCAATGACAAGTTGAACAAACAGATGAGAGTTTATATTAAGAAGTTGACATAATATATAAGCACAATCACATACCTATTCTTACATACATATACATAAAATAGGGATGGGTAACTATATATATACCTATGTAATTGAGATGTCTTCATATTTTTCTGCTCTTTAAAATACAATGATCAAATATTTGGGATATCCTTGAGTATCAGAATATTTCCAGGAAAAGAGACTGTAAACTTGGACACTGGTAGCAGCATACTAGAGATTAATTTGGATTTTAAATTTTAAATTTTAAATGTGAATGCAGCAGGTCTTTACTCAACAGAAGATGCCATTTCTACAACAATATCTTTGTCTTCAGCAGAAAGAGGAGACTGACATAAACTCACTCACATGGAGTGATTATAGAGAAAAAAGGAGGTTCATTACAAGTATGGTTTGTACTCCAGTGGCTGCTGATTCCCTCCAGTGCTAAAAGGCAACAAAGATGTAATAGTGACATAGGCTGACCAAAGCTTGAAATCCTTGAAACAACCTTACATGATCAAAATGCTGCTACAGAAACTCTATGAGAGACCAATAAAACACACAAACACAAAAAAACCAACCAACAAACAAACAAACAAAAAACCAAAAAAAACACACCCCTCTATGAAATGTAAATGCAGTTTCATCAGCCTGGGAAATAGAGACAATATTATTTTTGGTACTGTAATGTCCCTTATGCTGCATGTTCTCTCAACTTGTTTCCGAGGCTTTTTCACAGTTTGACTCTTCTTACAGTACATAATCCTTCCACAAAATTCAGTGCTTACAGTACAATAACCAGGATTTTTTACATATCCCTCCAAGTTATTTTTCTTAGCATGTGATCAGACTTTGAAAAACTGTTGCTGTTTTGTAGCTGGTTTTGTCACGTAAACTTTTGCATTTAGAAATAGCTGTGTGAGCAGCAGGAGAATTTGTCCCCTCTTGGTTTCTAGATTCAGCTCTTGAAGCAGAGATTCTCTCTGGATGTTTCTGCATGGGCTGAGATTTCTAAAAGAAGAGATTACCATTTGTGATGGTCTGTTCCAGAACTGGTAAATTGTGATGACAAAACAAATAAGACAGTGTTTATCTGAGCTTCCTGACACTGAACCCACTATAGATGGCAAACTGGAGCTAGAATGCCATGCTGGTATGACAAAAAAGAAATAGTGGCTGAATTTCTCTAGGAATAATTTTGAACTGCAATCAGGACATACAAGCAAGGAGATAAAAAAGGTTATGTGCAAGTATATATAACTATATAACTAAATATTTTGAAGTCTACCATCACTGGTAGTTCAGGAATCCACAATACCAAGAATTAAGATCTAATTTAAAAAACAAACAAAAAAACCAAAGAACAAAACCGAATCTACCACAACCACAACAAAAGAAACAAAAACAAACGCATCCAAACAAGAGCAACACAAAACCACCAAGAAGGAAAACCCCACCACACCTCCCTGCCCCCAAAACCAACCAAACAAAATCACTAATATGAGAGTAACTTAAGCTTCCTCCTCTTGGTGTTAAAATCCACTTCTCCCTAAGCCAAACTTTAATCTTAAACAGACAGAGAAACATTTCAGTCTACATTACAAATCTATTGAAATATTAGGGGTTGCAAGTCAACAATATGACAGATAAAGCCCAAAGGCCTCCTATTTTGAGAAATTTAAAGTGTACACTTCATGCAAAATGAAGTGTGGCTTTTAAGAGCAAGTACATATGATGGTGTATTTACTTGTGTAAAGGTTTTATCTTATGTTCCATTGCACTCACACTGTCTTAAACAACATTTTAAAAAGCCTCACTCCCTGCTGATCTTATTGCTGTGTGTCTATAAAAAACACAGTGTGCACGTCGTCAGTAGTTTCTCTTAACAGCATTAAATTAAAGTCTTATGCAAAGTATCAGGGAGAAGTGTAGTGTTCTTTGTCCTTCTCAATAAAATGTCAGCTAAATCTCTTCACCCCTTACCCTCTCTCCAGAACCTCTGATTAGAAGCATACACAGTTGTCCTAGGGTGACTTTATGATGCTTGTATCCCCAATTGTCCATTCTGTTTGTGCTGTATATTGAGTTCTGTACCTTTAGGACTGATTCTGAGAATGAACCAGGGAGAGAAGACGCGCAGAGTTTGTTTGAGAAACAACCTGACTCCCACACATTCTCTTGTCTGGACTCCTGTTCAGAGACACGGACAGCAATGGGTCAGAGATCTTTTTGCTTTTAGTTAGTTTTAGCTAGCTGAGGCAGAAAAGTTCCCTGGACTGTTGGGGTTTTGGTTTTTTTTGTTGTTTTTTTTTTTTCCCCTTTTTTCTTCTTGGGACTGTTTAAATCTACTCTGGACTGAAAAACCCAGAGGAGCACTGAGGGCTCGCAGCTGTGGCCCACTGGGCCTGGACCTCCGGAGGGACTGGGTCTGACAACAGACTGAGTGAGCTGAGCTGCACCCACGGCAGGAACTGTCTCAGTTTGACATCTCTCTTTGGAGCGGCGAGAGGTTTTATTGCTTCACTGTTCATTTTATATTTTCATAGTATCCATTCTTAGTGCTTGTAGGTATTTTGTTTGTTAAATAAATAGTTTAATAGTTTTTTCCACTTTTCTCTGAGGAAGTTTTTCCTGGACTGGCTGGGGGAGGGGCTGTTTGGGTTTGCTTTTCAGAGGAACCCGCTTCAGAGGTTTCCTCCCAAATTTACCCTAAACCAAGACATTAGTTCATCACAGTTGTTTCTGCCAGGAGAGGACTCACCTCACACTCTTTACCTGTGCAGTGTGGGATCCTTGCCTAGGGTGTAGTTCTTCAGGGACAAAGAGCTTCAGCCTGGGTTCCTACCTCAGTGGCCCCTGCCTCCTGGTCCACAGGAACCTGATCCAGCATGGATTTTGCATGGATCACAGCCTCTTTCAAGCCTGTTTCAGCCTGGGGTCCACCATGGGGAACAGGGGGATCTGTGCTCCCCCAGGGTCCTCCATAGGCTGCAGAGGTACAGCTGCCTCACCATGCACCACAGCCTGCAGGGGACTCTTTCTTCCTGAGCCTGGAGCACCTCCTTCATCTCCTTCTTCACTGACCTGCATGTCTCAACTCACAAGTTGAGAAGGAACTCAAGAGGTCTTTCTCTTACATATTCTCACTCTTTTTTGCCTGCTGTTCTGAAGCAATTTTCCCCCACTCCTTCTAAGTTATGTTATCCCCAGGGTACTATCATTATCACTGATGGGCTCAGCCTTGGACAGCCTTGGAACTGGCTGGCATGGGAGCAGCTTCCAGCTGTTTCTCACAGAGTCTGCCTGTGTGGCTCCCCCCAACACCAAAACCTTGTCAGTTTACACCAGAATATACCATGACAGAATGGGACACACAGTGGGACCCTCTGAATGAAAACTAGCTTTTTAAACTACAGCAATCCCACTGCTACAGTGATTTATAATATTTGTACTACAGTTTCAGACCTTCTGGCCAACTTTTTATATGCATGATGCATAAGTAATATTCTTGAATGTCCACCTGAAAGAAGGTTCCTCAGAATAGTCTGAAACTTGTTTGTGCACAGGGAAGAAAAATACATTGTTTTCTTTCTTCTTAAGCTCTGAAATGAGGAAAACAATGGATTTCGCAATTCAATAACACATTATGGTTTCAGGCAAAAGTTGTCTCTTGCTCTTCCTTTCTTACAGTATTCCTATTTCTTCATTACTTCTAAGAAAGAAACCATGTTGCATGAGACATTTAGTGATTTCCTTACAGCCTACAGCACCTTTTTGCTGGGTTTTTTATCCTTTTGTCATCTTTTTTCTTTCTTTCTTTGAAGACTGACTGATCTTTCTTTATTCCTTCAGAGTTTCAGAGAAACAATATCAGCAGAGTCTTTCCAGAAGTACTGTCCTGTGTGTCTTTGTATACTCAGTGACATATAGTTTTTGTTCCTATTCTCTTGCACACTTGAAGTACCAGAAATCTCCTGTTCCTAAACAGTCTCTCAGAACACACAAGATCCTGTTAGCATTATTTTATTCCAGTGGGAAAAGTTTCTGGAAAATTTAAAGAGTGTCCTTGATCTCATGGAGGGTAAAATATTAGCATTAAATCCCCTTACCACTGTTGCTCCACATGCATTTATTCCTGTCCTTGGTATAGTGAATATCAAAAAGTTGTCATGTAACTTGACATGAATCTCATTGTGGACTGTGACTGTTACATCAGCTTCAATTCAGCAATGATAAATCTTCCAAAAGACACTGGGGAACCTGACTTCTGTCTCTGCACTGTGTTACTGACTGTGATGAGTTTGAATAAATACAGATAATCTCTTTCTTTTAACTCTTAAGTTAACAACTGAAGTCGAACTAAAGGGGGGTAAACCAAAAAACCCTGAAGTATAAGGTGTGTATTTCTTTGCAGTTTTCCCTTCTCACTTGACTGCAACCCTATCTTTCCATTTGCATCATTTTCTGAGCTGTAGTTTCCTAGGGGAGTAGATCAGAGGCACCCTTGGCACAATCTCAGTACTCTAATATATTTGTCTTGATAAAACCCATGTGAGGTCAGGACATGCCTCCTATTCCCCGGGCAAATGCAGGATTGAGACATGGAGAGACTAAATGCTTTTGCTCAGACAACCAGGAATGCCCGTGGTAGAGCGAGACACAGACCCTAAATTAATGCCCTTCCCAGTGAAATGCCTTTAATGAGTCGTCATTCAAGTCCCTAGTGAATACTGTTTATTTCTAAAATATGCTGATGACATAAAAATTATTTTCCTCTGTCACTCATTCTGCTGAAAAAGAGAATGGACATTCATGCTGCAGGTGTAACAAGTTTGAAATGACAGTGAGCATCACCTGGAGAGCCAGGACGTGGCCATGGTGTTCTTATCAGCCTCTGTCCAGAGAGGGCACTCAGGAGTGCAGATTTACAGGTATTTGGACAGGTCAGAAAAGAATTATCTTGCCTGCGGACAAAGGGAGTATTAAAACGTATCCAAATTCAGTTCTTAAAAAACAATTATGACAAAAAATGAGAACTATCAATGGATACACTGTGGAAAATACACAGAAATCTGTAATTTTTGTGTCAACTGCTATTTGTTATTAAAGTGCCCCCAAAAGTTGTGTTATATATTGATAATAAGTAACAATTTTGTTCTTCTGTGGCAACAGCTGAAAATGAGGAAAATAATGGACTCTGAATTTAGGCTGCAAATGCATTCAAGATGAAGGATTTTCTTTTGCTACTTCAAATTCTACTTAAAAAATAAAGAAGAGGCCCGTTTAGCACCTGAGGTTTTTTTCAGCATGGTTATGATGTTTAGTACATTACTTAGGTAAGCTGGGAGAGGAGTACAGTGTTATAATGGCCTGCCCGAGGCCTTAAAATGAATCAGTGAATCCACTGGGTTAGAATTTAGGACATTTTTGATTTCTAATCTATCATACTGTTGCCCACAGGAGCTCTGTTGTATTTTTGGTGAGAGATTAAGAACATTAGATTAGCTACCATCAGTTTTTAAAATGTCTTGAAAATACTGAGCCACACTAGCACATTAGTATTGTAGTTTCTACCATTTCTTGCTAGACAACACCTCTTGCAATAATTTTTGTAGATTAAAGGATTTTTAAAAAACTTTCTTCAATATTTTGAAGTTTATGAGGAGAAATAGGAGATCCTACACCCTACCCTCCCACCAATAATATGAGCCAAATATTTAAACACAAAATTTAAACTCTATGTATTTTAAGAAGAAAAATACTGCATTTGTGACATTCAAATTTACATTTACCAATGGACACTCAGAACAATGAATCCATCAGTCTTTAATGGATTTATAAAAGATTATTGGCATTGCAAAACTAAGGATCTTAAGCTCTTATTTGCTACAATTCAAGTAGGAGCACTAAGGCTAGTCCATCCAGCACCCTCATATCCACTATAAGAAAAACAAAAGAGCATCAATGCTCTTTTTTTTTTTTCTTATAGTGGATAGGAGGGTGTTGGCTTTCAGAATGAGTGTAATATTTCTTACACTTAAATTATATGCATTATATGCATTTATCTCATATATTGCATGTTTTACAGTGTTGAATGGTTTCAAGCCACCATTAGACAGACATGCAGTCCTCTCTGATAGCTCTCTCTCCAACTATGTAGTATTATGAAAATAATTTCAAAAGTATCAGCAGTTCAACACCACTGTGTTTCAAAAATGTAGTGGCAATGCCTAACACTTTCTTAGTAATAAACCCTGAAGGTTTATTTTTCAATAACAATAATTTTCCAATAATTATGATAATTATCTACATATTTTATGTGTTCTATTCAGAAAATTCTTTTTTTCAACTTTTCTTTAGTCAAGAACCCACAAAAATGAGAGGATTTTATTTTCCCGTGTTGTTTTCTCCTACTTATCACAGGAAAAATCAGGGAAAGGAAGTAGTGAAACTGTAGATAAAGTTCTAAAACACTCACAAAATAGATATCCTGTTTTTCCAAACCTAAAAATATTGTTTCTACTTTTATTTTGTTGCTTTCTAAATTTTTTTTTCATGCTACCCACCATATATAACTGTAATTTATATCCTATTTTTGATGAAAACTGTTTTCTTCTTAATTTCAGAATTTTATTCATTCTTTCAAGGTCAAGCAATGAGATCAATGATGAGGCAACAATTGCTTATTCAATGCAGAATATAATAACTAGAGACAGGATGAGAGAACAGTCTCAATATGTACCAGGGGAGGTTTAGTTTGGACATTAGGTGGAATTTCTTCACAGAAAGGGTTGTTAAGCATTGGAATGGGCTGCCCAGGGACATGGTGGAGTCACCATCCCTGGAGGTCTTTAAGGGAAGTGTGGACATAGCACTCTGTGCCCTGGTCTAGTTGACGTGGTGATGTTCAGTCATAGGTTGAACTCAACAATTGCAAAGTTCTTTTTCCATCTAATTGAGTCTGTGATTCTGTGAACTACTGGAGGAAAAACCCAAAACACCTCTAGTAGGAATTTTAAGGCAGACCCGACTAGAGGGCACTGCAGTCTTTCTTATATTATCAATTAGAGGCTCTTCTGATGACTTTGCCATGACCCATGTAGTGGAATGGGCCATTCAGAGGGTGTGTTCTAATCAGTGTTGAACCTTGCACTTGTTGCAGTATCTGCTGGGCAAACCCCAGCAAGAGATGTGCCCTGTCAATGGGAGAAAAAACCCTCCATAAAACTGGCAGCAAGTGCTTTTTTCTGTTGCCCCACAGAGATAGGAAGATCAGATCATACCCCTGCACATCCCTCCAGAAGATTTAATTCAGGTAGGGTTCAAGAATGCCCACATTGTTTAAATGTTAACTTCTTGCTATTGGGCTTTGCAGCTTTTCCCACAGTAAAAGCATTTCCCAGAGCAAACCAGTTCTGTTTCTATTTTAAGATGCACACTGCTACCCTCTAAGCCTTGTTAGATCCAAGGTGGAAGGATGAGGTAAAATCTTTCTAGCTTTCCAATGTGTCACACACGGCTGATGAATGAGATTTAGCGTGCAACATCCCTCTTGTGTTTGATCTACTGCAGGTACAGCCCAGCTAGCTGATCCATCATTTTCTGAGTCATAAGTGGTTGTTGGCTCATGCAGCTCGTGCTTGAACGAAGGTTTCCCAGTGAGTGGTGGCACTTGCTGAGCTCATGTCTGGGGAGATGCTGAAGGCAACAGTCTGAGACTGACATTTAATAATGAGCTGCAAATCACAGGTGAGAGAAGACCACCCATTTAGGTGATCTGTCACTGAAAATGCTCTGTTTACCATTGAAGCCTGAGGGTGGGTTTTTTTTCCATCTCAGTTTTAAAGAAAAAGGATTATTTTCTGTTCCCACTGGAACAGGGACTTTGTCCTGCTACATATAAGGTTAAAAGCCACTCTTTTTGTTTTCACTGTTCAGCAATGTTTCTTCCATTGTCTTATGATGATATTCAATAATAGAGGCTACCAGGAACTTTTTTAATACAAGCTCTGCTTTGATTTATAGCACAAGAATATGGCTATAGGCAGCTGAGGGTAAGTCAATCTGTAAGCACAGCAATTCTGGAGGAAAGCATCATGAGTAACTTGAGAAGGCTGAAATCTTTTTGATACTAACATAATGGACAACACCTCAAAAAGAGAAAATGGAAACACTTTGCACAACCTATTTTGGGAAATCTCTCCTTTCCCTCCCTCCATGCTCACACTAGGTTTATTTTTAAATTTGCAGGCACAGTAATGCAATTTTCATCACTGTGATAGTCAGTGGCTGTGGAATGGCAATTTACATCACTGGTGTTTTGTCAGAAACAAACTCAGCTCTCCTTTATAAGGAACTTTCTCAATTAGCAAGCTCATATTTAATAACTTTCCTGCCTATATTAACTGGTGTATTTAGGATTTAATGCAATTTCTGTAGGAGTGCCACCTATGAAAAGTCATTTAATTTACAGCCAGACGGGATACATAAATTATAGAAATCATAGAGGCATTTTCAATTTTCAACTGCAAACACCATGTTTAGGGAGCATCTTAAGGGCTTTCTTTTAAAGCATATCTCTGAAACAACAAGGTACATGCAAAGATTCAGTGGGATTGTGCCTTCAGTGATAATTTTATTTCCTCTATTCTTTACAATTTCACTGTAAAGCCCAATATAACAGACACATTTCTCTCTTACAGCCTTGAGAAGAAAAAGGGATTCTGACCTCTGAGGTCATCCCTGTGTGATCCAGACTAATAGACAGAGGCCATTACCATGGATACTTGATCCTTGGTGACTGGGGAAAGAGAACAACAGTCAACAGCCACGCTTAAAACTAATTTTAAAGGAATGTGGAAACCAAGGAAATCTGTTGCAAGTAAGGATTCACTACTTTTTAGCAGACTTTTTTATGATAAGCAAGAGGAGGAGATGCCAAGAAAGCTTGCTGACCCATACACCAGGCTCCCCAGCTATAAGGAAAGTGTCCTGGCAGATGTTTTGTTTGTAATGTCCCTATTCAGCCAGATGCTGCCCTGCTAATAAGCATCAACACTGGCACATCGTATCCAGCACATCAGCACAACCAGGTGAAAGTCAGCCAGAGGAAAGCAGTCAGTGCCAAGCTCCACTCAGGCACCATCACTGTAACAGGAACAGAGCAAAACTGAATGAATCAGCCTGAAGTAGATGTAAAACTATGTGGGAAATCAAATCCATTTTTCAAAACAATTTTTCTCTGCCATGTTGCCTTCACTGATCACAATGACTTTGCTATTCTACGTTTAAACCTTCATTGTTTATTCTGCATTCATTTTAAAAAAACCCAACAAACTAAAAGAATAACAACAACAAAAAAACCTGAACAAAAACAAGTGAAAAAACCTACCCCCTCCCCCCACAAGTGTAGGAATCTTTCCTACAATCTTTGTGGGAAACACCTGTGTGTTGTTCCATCACCTCTCTCCCTTCTCCTTGTGATAGGACAACACACATGGTGGTTAGTTGTATTCATGTAGCAAAATATCATGAGAAACTCAACAGTTTACAAGTGATCTGTAAGATGCTGCAACCACCACTGTGTAAAAAATTTGGTGTGTTCTAAATACTGCCTCACACAAGGTCACCAATATTTTTATCTGTTAAGTGTGCATTTAAGAACTTGGGGGCAGGCAGAAGGGAGAAGGTGGGAATCCTTTTTAAATGAGTACATGTAAGGAGACTAATGATGATGAAAATTTAGTTTCAAGAAGATTTGTTTGATGTGAGAATGTGGTACTTTGCTACTGAGATAAAAGTAAGATGATCATTTGGGTAAAAATGTATGTGAAAAATGTATGAGGGTCTTACATTAAATAGTGAGCTACGCCAAAGTACAGAAACAGCACTTTCAGGACACTGTCAAAGTCAGTAGGGAGCATTTAAATCAAGGCCAAAAGGATCCATATCCCTGTTGCCTTCAGCTTTTACCCTGCCATCAAAAGAAGACACCCTGCGGTTCACTTTGAAGGGAAACACACAACAATGTTATGCATTTTGTTACCTTTTTCGTTCCTTTGCAGTAACATTGAAAATAATTTTTATTATAAGGAAACTAGAATTCCTGAGTGACACTTTGAATAGGATTGTTAATTGTAAATAGTGGACCAAATTCTTATTTATTATCAAGCATTTGCTAATGCTCTAGCAATACAAAGGGGTTGACACCTTGGTTTAATGTACATATGCAATCACTTTCATCCACTGCTTTCTATAGGGAGAAAATCCTTGGAATTAATGGTAGGAGTCTAAATCTACTGTAGATGAGTTTCCAACAATGAGTTGTTCTTGAATGTGCCATTAAAAAACCCAGTTATAATTAACAAAATTAAAAAGTTCTGAGTCTTAACTTCTACATGTACACACACAGAAAAAACCCCAAAAGCTAGTCTTGAAAATAAGGGAGATTAACTTCAAAGTTAAATATTAGAAGTTCAAAGTAAAATTGCTTTTTATATCGCTTAAATAAAAACACTTTGGCAGTGCAGAGCAGAAATTATCTGAATTGTTACTTCTTTAAGGGTTGCATTTTGGTGGGGTTTGGTTTTGGATGTTTTGGAAGTTTTTTAGGTTTTTTGGGGGGTTTTTTGTCTGTTTGGTTGTTTGCCTGGTTGTTTTTAAATTAAGAAGTATGGAGATAAAATATTTACCATACCTTTGCTGTGAACACGAAACTTTGAGTTTTGGTAAAAAATGGGTAACAAGGCCCACTGGAAGAGAGTGTATACATACTTGTGTAGAATTATACAAATCACTCAATTTGCATTAAGAAAACCCTAACCACTGAACATCTGAGCATATTTTAAAGCCAAAGATTATGTCTGCTGCAGTGTGCTTCTGCTTCATCCTCCGTGTAGAGCAGCCATGTAGCTTTCAAACCAGAACAGAGCTCTCTCTTCCCAGCTTGCCAATGATCCTTAGGCCATGCCACCTATTATTTTCATTACTGATGAAATAACAAGTCCTTATAACCAAGAAGTTATCTAAGACATAACATGCACCACAATCATGAGAGCATGTACATCACTTGCCTCCTTTTCCTGTTTCTGTGTGATGTAGATGAAGTCTATAGTTAGAGTTTGCTATTTTGCAACATAGTGTCTGAAATTAATTAAAGGTTTGGCACTTTTCATGTGTTATAAAGATATATTTCCCCTGTTACTACATTCTTCACCACACATTAGGTGTTAGAATGCACAGCACATTTCAGGCGAGATGGATGCTTTTTCTACAAAAATAAAAACTGTGAAGTGGAGATTTTTTTAATGATTTAGAACAAAGCATATTTTTGGATCATACAGCTAATCTATGAGACTCTCTTAAAAATAAAAAAAGCAACAAGTTATGCCTTATTTTTTTTACTTATGCTGTAATGATTTAAATTTCTCAAAGCATATGGTGAGAATCAGAATTATCCCTTCTCCACCTACTACTCACAATTTCTTGCCTACTGATTTCAGCACCTAATCTATGGTGCTAAAACCAATTAGTGATACATCAAAGGTTTTTGCAGTTGTAAGTTTTGGACCACTACAGAACATTAGTGCATGAGCTTCTCATTATAGGCAAAGATATATGTGATATTTTATCATGTGATAAAAGATACATTTAAAATATGTTTTCTTTGGCAAACTTACAATCTCCTAATTAAGAAAAAAAAAAGCTAATTATATAGTTCTTTGCAAGGCTGGAATCTGCTGTAATAAAGATTGTACACAAAAAACAAGTTGTAAATGAGAAAAGCTAATTTCACTTCTTTTTTTTTCTGAAATTTTTTGCTTTCAAAAGTCCTAGAAGGTTTGTTTTCACAAATCATGTGCTCTGGAGAGTGGTTTGAGGTTTCAAGGGTGTTTCTGGGTTAACAATCTGACAAAATCTCAGTCCCACAGACATGCTTAACTTTTGGCACAGAGCAGCCTCATCCGAGTCAATGACACTAAGTTAAGCCTGCTAAAACAAAGTATCAAAGCATAAATTAGTCAATGCCATGTTCTCCTGGTGGCTGGTTCCCAGTATGCCTCTCCTATTTGCATGAAGTGTGCGGACTCAAAGCAAGTGATGAAATCGGTGGTGAAGCAGCACACTGCTTTAGAGCTCAGACTACTTGACAGGCTATTCATTTTCTCCTGCCATTCCACAAAGTCCTACAACAGTCAGATTTAAAAATAACAAATGGAACATTGCCATTTGATATTAGATCCCCAGGAACACTTATTTATAGTCCTTTTCTTCCCCGGAGAGGTATTTTTCCATCCTTTGGAAACTGTGCCCAAGCCTGGCACATATCAGCCTGTGTTACGTTTGGCAGAGCATCAGAAGAGAAATAAAAACTGCTTGGAGCTACTGGGAAGATGAGATGGACTGGGCACATTTAGTGTGAGCTGTGGCAACCACGCTCCAAAGTAAGCTGAGAGGGATGGGGAGGCTGACAAGTCTGACCTTTGCTTCTTCCCTTTGCTTTGAAGAAATTTGGTTTGGTTTAGGACATAAAAAACAAACAAACAAACAAACAAACAAAAAAGTTGAAGGGAGAGAAAGGGAGGGACAAGTGAGAGGAGGAAGGGGAAGGAAAGAAAGAAGGAGAGGGAGGGAGGCAGAGACAAGGAGACAATCTTCTTTCTTTCTGCCCATGAAATCCATTAGTCTCAGACGAAGCTACTCAGATTGGCCACAGAGATAAACATTGCAATTTCATAGTTACGGAATCACACTGGAATTTCCAGCATAAGTAAAAGCAATATCCAACATGAAATGATTCAGAGAAGGAAACAGAAGCCCTTTTACTACAGCTGTAACACTTTGCTGCAAGAACATTTGAGAATTTTTCATTTTTCATTTTTGAGGAAAGTTTTCTAAACACCATTTGCAGGAGGTTACTCCCTATGCTTTAGTTTCTTTGGGGTGGAGGGTGCAGAGATTTCTCTAAACTGGTCAACTTGACTTCTCATGTTTAAAATTACCTATTTCACTGATGAAGGGACAACACTGGGAAAAAAAAAAGGATAAATATTAAATGTACTGGAACTTTTTTCTTAGCTTGTGTTCTCATAAGGCTAATTCCCTTTTCCAGGTTTCAAACTATAATAGTACTCTTCATATTTCCAACTCCTTTTCCTAACTACATCTCCCAAACTTACACTGATTAGCAACGCAGGATGCCTTTCACATAGGTTAATTTATGCACTAGGGTTCTTCAGGCCTCAGTAATTTCCAGAAAAGGCTCTCCCTGATATAATGAGGATTACCATGCTTTGAACATCACTGATACATCCTGGTGAAAAGTGCAAGTGAATCAATATGGGGATCTTTTTTTCTGGATTTTTTTCTTCCTGTCTATTGGAACCCCATCACATGACTTCTGAAATATCTACACTAAAGCACAATTAAATAATCTAATCTTTTCCTCTATCTCTACTCCTGAATGGCAGAGAACAAATCTAATTCAAAAATTATTTCTGTGGTTCAGAGGCAGACACACAGATTTTTATATTCCTCCTCCTTTTTCAGGACACCCACTTCCTCAAGATTTCATTTTCTCTCCATGCAATAAAAAAATGAAATAACTTTTTTTTTTTTTTTTTTTTTTTTTTTTTAGCTCATTTTGTTCTTAGTGTGCCTATACGACTTAACAGTGAATAACAGCACAGGCCAAGAAAACAATTACATAGCACCTCAGTATAGATTTACCTGATTATATCTCCTTACTCAAGGCTAAGTTTTTCACTTTGACAGGTCTGGCAAACACAAGTGGTTTGTGCATTTGTTTTAGCTTTCACTTCTATGTAGTAAATTATGTCTTAGAGGAGAGCTGGCTGAAGGGTATTCACAGAGCACACATGGATGTTCCTCATATGGAGGAAGGTGTCCTCTTGGAGAAGGTTCTACAAACTGAACTGAGCTGGAACTTGGCTGGAACTTGAGCTGAACTTGAACTTGAACAGCTGGGTGCCCCGCTGAACTTGGCTGTCAAGTTCAGCGGGGCACCCAATGAGGAGCACGCTTGCTGGCTGGCTGTAACTGAGGAAAAGGTAAAAAAATACAGCATTTTTATTTACCTAAGAGAACTGGAGTCCAAATCTCTTTCGACCCCAAAACACTGCCCTAATTACTCTGCTATAAAATATGTGTTTTGGTTTTCTACTGTTGAAGAAAGCCAGTTGCCATCACTAATGTATGAGGCAAAACCTTGTTGGCATCTTTAAATATCCAGTGGGGCAAAAGAGCAGAATAATTGTATAGCCAGTGTGGGAAGAGCATCCTGATCAATGAGGGAACTGTACACAGCAGAAAGGGATCCTACCAGAGCACAGTAGGGCTGTCTCCCATCCACAGGGAACCACGACTGCCAGCTCTGTTTAACAAAATAATGCTTTCCAGTAGAGAATTTGCTATGTGGGGCATGGGTGGAGGGAGTGTGTGACAGATGAGCTGGGCAGTGCGGCCAAGGCTGCGCCTCTTCGGTGAATGACCCTGGGTAGTACCTTCAAGCCAAGCAAAGGCTTTTTACACCTAGTTTTTGGATTTACAACTCCAAAAAGGCCATGAGGCAAAAAAAAAAGCCACTCCTGGGAATCTGACCTGTTGCTGTCAGCTGGAATTTTCAAAGCCGCAGTGAAAGGCAGTGACAAGATGCTCAGGTGAAAGGCAGTGATCAAGATGCTCAGGTATTTCCATTTTTCCTCTCAGTCACCCTTCACTGCTCAGTAGTAGCTCATGCTTCTGACTCATGGAATAATGTTGCTGTTTGTCTGGGGACCTTTTGGGATGAGATGACCCCACAGCAGATAGTAGTTACACTATCATATTATTTAACTTTATTCGACAAATAGTTCAATGTTGCTGTCAGATGAATTCCTTGCCATGAAAACAACTAAAAAATGGGATCTTAAAGGCCCCAAATCACTTGTAATTTGAAGTGTTTTTCTCTTTTCAAATGATCTGCCTATATATTCAGTTTCTCTTTGCTCAGTCTTATAGGAGGAAAAGGAAGGCGAGAAATTCAATGACATGAACCACCCATGACCACTGTAATGAGGCAGTATTTAACCAGATCATAAAGTTGAACACAGCATAGCTGCAGTGAAGTTCATTTTAAAGCTATAGTTTTGCAAACTTCGAAAGTATCTAGACTAGCTTTATGTCCTCAAGTGAAAAATTGAAATAAAACTGTAACATACACCCACACACACATATATATGTATCTCCAAGAAGAAGGATATTCTTCACACAAAACATATTTTAAATGTAGCTTGTTTATACTGGTTAAACATAAAACCAGCTATGTTTTAAAATTTTGAAAGGACTGTGGTGTTATTTATTATGTCACTTAATTTCTAACAGGTTTCTAGCACAGCAGTTTTCTGCTAATAGGGTACACTTATGTATAGATTTCCTCCTCCTCTACAAATTGCCTCTTTGTATTCCATTGGTTTTCATATGATACCAATTGTCTTTAGGTAGATCTTATACATTACTTTCTCCTGGTTTAATGACAGAGAGAGTGTAGGTAGATATTGGATATTAATTAGTTTTCATTAAATAAATGGAGGGAAAAAAAGGCTAAATTTATTCAAAACATAAGCATGGCAAATCTATAATCTTGGCAGCTAAAATTAAAGATAACTCTAAACTCAATAAAAACCAAACAACCCCTGAAGTTTGGTTACACTGAAAGGAGATTTACACTCGTGCAAAGGCAGAAGAAACAAGCCAAGCTTAATATTTCAGGAAACAATGCATGCAGCCCAGTTTCAAGAACAGATCTGTTCATTTTCATACAGAGTATCACAGCACACTTTTTTTTAAACTACAGCCTTCTTTCTACTATGCCATACCAAGGCTTTTCTTTTGTTTGCTTTTTGAATCAGGTGCAGAGGAGCCCATTTAAATGCAGACATGTCCACAGGAAAATCTAGAAACACCCCGTGCTTTTTGCCACTAGGGAGACAGTTTGACGTGTCGATTGGAGATCCCACCTGGAATACCTGCTGAGGTTTAATCTCCTCAGCCTCATGTGCTCTCTGCATTCTGGCTCAGCCAGAACCATGGGGCAGAGACAGGCTTGCAGCAACATCACCTGGAGAGCCAGGCCATGGGGGCACCAAAGGGATGCTTCTTACTGCAGCCCCTGCTGGCACCTGAACTCACTTGTCCTCATTCTCCTCCCTCACAGATTAGACGCCAATGTCATTCCCCTCTGTAGGAGGAGTAATTTCTGATTTTCCCTGCTCTAAGAGAGCCATCAGTCCCTATGTCTGCTGTGGCAAGGACAATTTATTATAATGCACATTTCAACGCTCTCAGCAATCTTTCTCAGAATTTTCCAGGGTGCCTTTAAAATAAGATGCAGCTAGGCCTTCCACCAGCACATAGAAGCTTTAATTAATAAAGCTTAACAAATTAATTACATCCAGGACAAAAAAAAAAAAAAAAAAAAAAAAAGGAAAAAGAAAATTTTAAATGCACAGGTGTCTTTCCCTGATCCCCAAATTTTCCCAAATTTCCCATTATTTAAAGTTCCTCAGTAAGTGGTTTCTGTAAATATACCAGCCTTCAATTTGCACAGGTGAGATTTGTTTTATTATTTTTATTTTTATTCACAATTTGCTGTCTGTGTGGTGGGTCTGATCCTTGAAATCACATGGTTGTCCTTCCGCTTGAGGCTTCTTGACTGGCAGCAGAGTTTTCAGATCATCACAGAGCAGTGTTGATACCGATGTTCATGTAAATAGATGTTGATACATCTTTTGCACCATTCTTTCAATGCATATATTTAGATAAAAAACTCATGCTTTTAAATGGTTGCAATAAAATACTAGGAGAAGGTTGCAAGTGTTGCTAATTAGGGAAAAAACATCCAGTGGAAAAAGGTTGGAATGATTTACCAAAATTTACATAATTCCTCCAGAAATCGCAGAGGGTTGTGAAAACTCAAATGGCCCACTTCAGGTTATAAACCCCGTCTTTTTAGCTTTTCCTTTCCCAGCTTTCCAAGGAGCCTCCCCAGCATTCAATGTGGGTCACTTAGAGGCTGCAGTTCTTGTGAAAGCCATGGCTCAGTGAGGGCCAGCAAGCCCTGGAAGAGCAGCTCCCACCCTTGACAGCCGTGTGGCACTTCGGAAAGGAAAAAGCTCTGCGGCTGCACCCCAGCTTGGCTTGGTAGCAAGCGCTGAGCCTGGAGAGAGGGGGCAGAGGAAGTGTCGGCCGCCGGAGGAGGACACTCCCAGCTCAGAAGGAGAAGGTTGCTCTGGAAATCATTTCTCCCCCCCGCGAGCTGTAATCCGCAAGCAGTCTACAATCAAGGACGGAGTTATTTACCTTGTCTGCCTGCTCCTGCCAGGCTCCTGCCGTGCTCCATCAGCTGCTCCGGTGACTTGGGGACGGCTCCCGGGGGCAGGCTGCGCTCGCTCGCACCGCTAGAGGGCTTGGGCTGGGAAAAGCTGCGACATTCAGCTCCTGGGCTTCACCTGCACACTTACCAACGAAAAGCGAGGCTTAAGAGGCACTACTAGGCTTTCTTCTCTTAGTTATAAGTTTGCCTGGATATTCTCACTGCAGTCGGGATATCAATCACATATAGGAGAGGCACACCCGAACTCTGGGGAGAGATCTCTGCATCTTCAAAGAGACCTGTCAGACACGACCAATACCCACAGAGGTCTTACATCCATGATTATCAGTGGGATTTGGGGATTTTAGAAGTGGAGATTTTGTGGGTTTGTCATTCCTTCTATATACTATACAATATTACATAGTCTTGCTTAAGTTGGCCCACTCCTGGAGAAAGAAAAAACGTTGATATAAAAATAAAGGCAAACCTTAATCAGAAATTCTCCTAATGCATGTGCACAGAACCACAAGGATCATGAGTTAACCCTCCTCAACTAAATTTGTTGTTAATATTGCCATGCAGGTGTAACTGTGGTCTTACCCATATTACATGCTAACGAATTAAGCAAGGGCTTCAGTCCCATTGTCTTATAATCACGAGATTTCTTTTCCTGAAGTATCTCTGCACTCAAAATAGAAGTGACCATCAAATAGATTAAAAAATTATTTAAACCTCTTTACACATCTGCTAAGCGACAATTTCCTTCCTCTCAGTCCTGGCTCTAGTCATTATGAATTGGGGGCCGAAAATGAAAAATTACTTGCAGATTTTTTTAAACTTTGTTGAAGATGAACAGTTTTTTAATAGAATGGCAAAGTGTACAAGATTAACAAATATCTTGAAAAGATAGCACAGAAGGTCTCCTGCTTCTCAAGAGCAAATACACAAGATTTTAATGAGGAAAAATGATCCTTGTGTTTGCCTTGTTTTTCGAAAGGCTAATCAATCTGGCCTATTATTTCTAATTAGACAAGCCGACTTAGTAAGAAACAATCCAATCAGTTTCTCCAGAAATGTAGACATGCAAGGATATGTATGTGTGCCTGTGCAACAGTCTGCTCAGAGATGGGTATTTTTTGTACACTGTTTCTTATGTTCAGCTCTGCCTTGTCATCTCCCTTTTTGTCCTTACTCCTCCACTGCATCATTTTTGCTTCACTGTTTTCTTTCCCTCTTCCTCAAACAGGCTCTTTCATGACACAGGTGACCATCTGCCAGTCCTGTCTGGCATTCTCACTTTCTCCCTTCAGACTGCTATTCTTCCTTCATCTTCCTGTCTAATGCAGGTTTCTATGGCTCCCGGTTTTGCAGTCCCCTCTTCCCTTTCCTCAAAGGATACAAGGAACCAGGATTTTCCCAAAGCACAGCATCCTAGCCAGAACTGCAGCAGTCCAGCAGAGTCAAATTGCAAGCTCTTGAGGACAAGGACTATACTGATGTTTCTCATATATATTGAAATTACTTTGCCACCTACATAATGGTTAATAAGATGAGCACTGGTGTCAATACACCTTCCCTGTGCTCCCTTTTCTGAAAGCTATTGTTGCTTATATTATTGCTAACATAGAGTTTACAGCATCATGCCTGTCTTTATTGGATTGAAACTCATGACTTTTTCAACACCATTCATATAAATGTTGTTATAAAATCAGAAGAATAAAACCTTTTCAATTCCATGAAGGTGATACAGTGTGCAAAGCACTTTTATTCAAGTCATATTGATTTCAATTACTTCTGTAACAAGACTGTTATGTGACAAATAATACAGCCAAAATGAGAATTTAGAGTTCATCTGCAACATTTTGGCATTCCTTTGCTTGTATAGATAACTATTTAGGTAAGTTTGCTAAGTTTTAACACATATAGATGATGACCTAATGCAGAACACACAGATTAGATGAGGTTTCAGAATAAATTACATATTATTAGGCATCATCAGTATTCTTAAATTAAAGCTACGTATATCTTGTATAGACACACATACAGAAAATACTATTCTTGGAAGTGAAAGGCTGGTTCCAGATTTCTTCATTTTGGATAGTTTAGATAGTTCCTATTTACAACTTGAAAAGAAGACATTCTGGAATATGTTTATAATTAAGGACATTTTTTTTCTGTTTTTTTTAATGTAGATCTTCCTTCCTCTCTTAGTTCTTTGCAATCCACTAATTTGATCTATGTCTTAATTTTCCTCATGATTCTTAAGTACAAGAATTAACAAGTTAAAATGTGTTTCCCTGCCAGAAGAAAAAATTGCTTGTCTCCTGAATTTCCTTCAGGTTATGAAATCTTCCCAGTGAAAATGCTATGTACTTTTATATTTTGTTATAGGCAGGGTCCTGTTCATTCTTGCAAAACTGAGGAATTTAACAAGTTTTTTCCCTGTAGAAGGTTATCACCTTCCAAAAAAAAAAAAAAAAAAAATTAAAAATAGAGTTTGCAATACGCCTGAAACCATAACATAAACAATTGGTAAATTCCTATTTTTTCACCCACTGATGATTAATTAATGTCAGACATCTCTAATGTCAGTAATGCAGGTTTAGCAAGACATAAGGCAATTCATTTGCTTATTCCATTACAAGCTTCCCACACTTGATAACTGATGAAGTGCCCCTATCTCTGTTGCCAAAACTTTCACCTTTCTACTTCCTCCAGCAGCTCATGAGAAGCTAACTTTAATAATATAGACTTTTAAAATACAATGAAGAGTAAATTGAATGTAATATGAAAATTCAAAACATAGGAAATATTGTGCTACATTATTATTTGTAAATATTAAATAGAAGAAATTTCCATTCTTGTTGATTTGCAACTGACTGAAAATGAAATAGAAAACATAGATTTAAGACTCAGCTTGCTGCAGAGCACATAACTATTCTGATCTATCAACTAAAATGTCTTCATAGGCTTGTTGCTAGCATCAAAAAGGAAGGGAGCAATAAATAGCAGGAACTGGTCAAAAATTTGGATCAGCAGACAGAATAAGCAGGCTTCAGTAAGGTTTGTGACGCTGTCCCCCATAAGATCCTCACAGTTTATGCTGGATGAGCAGACAGTGAGGTGACAAATGGCAGAACAAGTGACCCCAGAGAGGCAATTGGTGGCATGAGGTCTTGTCAGAGGTCTGTGGCTAGCAGTGTATCCCTGGGATCCAATCCCATTCAACACCTTCATTATTGATCTGGATGATGGGGCAGAGCATTCTCTCATCAAGGAGGGGCTGCAGGCACAAAACTGGGAGGAGTTGCTGGTACACCAGAGCTGTGCCCTGGTCCAGAAAGAGCTCCACAGTCTAGACAAATGTGATGCCAGAAACCTCACAAAACTCAACAAGGGGAAGTGCAAAGTCCTACACCTGAGAGGAGCAGTCCCAGTCACTACCAGTTCATTCTGGGGACCACCTGGCTGGAAAGCAGCTTGGCAGACAAGGACCTAGGGGCTCTGGTGAAACCAAAGCTGAACATGACAAAGAAGACTAATGCATGGGCTGCATTAGAAAGGGATTTACCAGCAGGTCAAGTGAGCTGTCCTCACCTCTGTTCAGCACTGGTGAGGCCACATTTGGAGTTTGGTCCAGTTCTGATCTTCCCAGTACATGAAAGACATGGACATACTGAAGAGTGTCCAGCAAAGGGCCACAAGGATGATGAAGGGACTGGACCATTTCTCCCATGAGAAAAGGCTGAGAGCTGAGGCTTCCCAGCCTGGAGAAGAGAAGGCTCAGGGAGAAATAGTTAATGCATACAAGCACTTGAAGAGAGGGTGCAGAGAAGATGGAGCCAAGCTCTGTCCAATGGCACCCAGTGTCAGAGCAAAAGGCACTAACCAAAACAAAGCATGTTCCCTCTTAATATCAGGAAACTTTTTTTTACTGTGAGGGTGACTGAGCATTGGCACAAGTTGTCCCAGGAGGTTGTGAATTCTCCCTCCTTGGACATATTCAAAAACCATTGGCACACAGTGCTGAGCAACTTGCTTCAAGTGGCCCTACTCGAGCAGGGGTTTGGACCACATGACCTCCAGGGAACCCCCTCAGCCTTAGTCTTTCTGTGATCTTTTGAGTCTCTGAAAATTTCAAATTAAACTCCTAAAGCTGATTTAATACAATGATGAGGACATAAAACAGGATAAAAGTACCTGCTGCTCTTGTCATCTATAATACCTGTGGCTTAGTAGCAGGGTTATTACTGTCTTAATTTGAACTGTTTATCTTGCACTTCTGCTGTTACATTGTTTTTTGGATCTTCAGATAATTACTATAAATCAGTATATTCTTTTGTTTGTGTCATTTTAATCTCTGTGATCTATGAAGACTATCTAGGCAATGTATTTTCCTTGTCTGAGTGGCTTCAAAAGGGAAAATTATTGGTTTCCATTTTATCTTACCCCAGATTTACAGAGCTGGTCTCTAGAGAGGTAATTGGAACAAGTGAGAATGGTACTTGAAGAACGTAATCTTTCTGATGAAGTTTCAGAAAAGCCAAACCAAAGATTAAAAAATACTCTGGCAGCTTGAGAGACAAACCAGCTGGCAGGCAATGCAGAAAATTGAAAATATTCCCATTCTTAATAATCAAAGTAGAAACTCTGCTGAGGAAAACCCATGTTCCTTTTCATTTTTCTGTTCTGCTTGGATCATCAGTTTTCATGATCTCTGGATGAGGTAACAGGCTGTCATGACAATTGTTGTAACTGTACAGAGACAGAGCTTTAACACAAGATATTAGAAATCTTAGAATAGGACAGCAGTGTCAAAGTAGATAGGCCCCAGTAAATCCCTTAAGCTGTGCTGGAATAGGCAGGCACACACAGGCAGCAGTGCATGAGGCTTGTGTTGTTTTGAAATTGCACTTCTGATCTCACAGGCTTATCAAGAAGTGCCCAACAATTCATCCTCTCACTTTCAAATGGATTTTAATCTTGCAGCTGTGATGGGTTCATGAGAGAACTTAGGCCTGCCGTTGTTTTTTAACAAAGAAGAAAACTGTTTTTCATAAATGGAAAATTTTATGTCCATTCTTTCACTTAAAATTTATTAAGTATTTAAATACTTTTAAATGTACTTTGTAGCAATTATTTATCAGTCCTATGTCCTTATACTTGAAAATTTTACATAGATGTTTTTCATTATAAATTTTAGACTACTAAGTTTTCCAAACCTATTCTAGTCTAAAATTTCAATCTACTGACTTCTACAAACATGTATGCACATAAGCCTATGGAAATCAAGTGTCCAAACAGGAACTTTCAGCATTTAGCTAATTTGCCTTGTTTGTCTTTAAAATTCTTCAATAACAAAGATGGCTGTCAGAGAACTTCCTGAAAATTTGCAAAGAACTGGAACTCATTTTTATTAAGGGCCATTCAGGCAGTTCCAGCGCCAGTTAGCATTTTGATGGAACTTTCCAAGATACAAATTCCCCTTCAAATGCCCCATGCTGGCATAAATTCCATGTGAAATGACTCATGTGAGATCATGACCCAGGGAGAAGAAGAACAGGGCAGAAGATGGGCAGTACAGACCTAAGAGACAGCTCTGCTGCTCTGTATCACTTGATATGTAAGAAGATTGTGATGGCAATCAGCTCCCACAAGATCCTTTCCACCCACAGCCAGAACTGTGGCCTCACACCCTTTTGCCAAACCAGAAACTCTCCTGTGAGCAGATAGCAGACAGAAAACCCAGATTTCTAGCAATTCAGGTGTGCCAAACTAGGAAGCAGAATAATAATATTTTGCTTTTCCCAGTATCCTGCTGTCTTAGCCAGGTGTGAAGCCTTAGCCTTAGCCTGTCACAGATTCACTGCTGGGTCATTGGAGACATTTGTACACAAATTTAAAGAGCCACAGTCCCAGCTTTGATTTGTGCTACCAACAACCCAGTGCTTGCTTGCAAGGTGTTGTTTGGACACTGTAGGGAAATTGGAAAAAAATCAAAAAAGATGCTTTAATAGTCTTAACCATGTTCTGTTTTACACTTTGTATTAATCACCCAATCTTTCAGAGCACCCAGACGTATTGGCTCTAAGGTTGCTCTACTTTTTCTAAGCTCATGAAGAATCTTAGTTTCCTCATGAGATATCCAGGGTGGAATATTTATCCACCTTACACTCTACCTTATCATACATCATGGTAATGGTTGTGGAAGTAGTCCCTGCAGGGTGCATTGAAGTGTAGCTGACTCATGACAGAACAATACTTTGAAGTTTTACAGTTGTATTTTATTTTTCAGGGAGAAAACTGTGCAACTGCTGGAGAAATAACACTTCCGAAAAGTAGTGCAGTAACAAGGGCCAAATGCAAGTGATGTGCAAATTAAACAAGAAATTAAAAAGTTGGCTTGTAGCTTCTGGGTACATCTTGTTGCCATGGCGCTTCTAGAAACATTTTCCTATCTGCTATCTGCTTAGTTTTCCCAGTTCCATTAATTGCTCAGGCCTTAAGAAACTTGATTTGTCACTCATAGTTGGGCTGTGGGATACACAAACGACGATGTGGCATGCTCTGTATTCTGAATGGGAGCCTGCTTCATTTGTAATTCACTAAAAGGCATTATTTTGAGAATATTTTTCAAAATAAGATAGTAAATTCAGATTGTGCTGCTTATTTTTTGATATTCTAATGATGAGCTTTTACCTTTTAAAGTCTGCGTTGTTTTGTGTCAAGAAATCAGTCTCTTAAATATTTGCAACATGACATGAAGCAATTCATTTAGTAACTTAGACCTGCATTTCCTCTTTTAATCTTGGACTACTGTCAAAAACATGAGAGAAATCTTCTTTCCATGAAGAAATCTATAATGAACAATTAGGCATTGCTTCATCTGAGGGGAACTTGGACAGATGGAAGGGTTACAAGAAAATTAACAAAATCCCATACAGGCACTGGGATTCTACTCCAATTATAACTTAATTTTCAGTACCTTCATCCCTTCCTTAACAGTGATAGTGGTAAAGGCTTGTCCAGAGAAATTTATCCATTCATACCACATGACAAAAGCAGAAATACGGAAGTACAGTTACAACAAACCCAGAAAATAATCCAACTAACAAGAACTACAATTTTTATAGAAGGAAGCCCAAAAAGCCTTTACAGTTCAAACAATAGAAGATGCTGAACACCACAAGTACATTGCTTTTTTAGTCAGGTTTTTTTCCATATTGCTGAGTACAAGAAACTGATGAAGTAGAGAAATAGAGAGGGAAAAGAACATAAAATTCCAAAGGTGTGAAGTGATAAAAGGTGTGAAAGACCAAAGGTGTGAAACAGAAATAGGAAAGATCTCCCAAAAGAAGAGAGGAAAGAAAGCTCAACCATCAAGCACAAATTGAGATGCACTGTTTCATTAAAAGCTATATAAAAGGTAGCTTTACTTGAAGAGAGCATGGGAGCAAGAATAATTTAATTTGATAATAATAAATTTGTTAAAATTAGGTTTCATCTCCATTTAAATTATGCAGAAGTTATGATCAAATCCAGATAGTATTTGGGAAATAATTCAGAAGGGGACAGTAGTGCAGATTGACTGTGCTGGTGGCGCATTGTCCACCTTTGCCTTGATCAGTGGGGGGTCAGGACACACACCCAGGCCAGGGTGGGATGCCTTCTCCTGTACATTTGAGCATTGGAGATAAAACTGGTGTGCTCCACATGTTAAGTTCATTAATCATTATTGGAGAGCAGCAATTTTTGTCTAGAAGACATTGAAGCATTTATCTCTCTTATAGAGGTTATATTGCTACTACTATTTGGATGTTTTACATGTACCAGGAAATTAAAGTTACACTTGACGTCAAAAGGCTCATTATATCAAACAAAACTACTTTTTTTCAGGTATTTATGTTGCAGTAATTACACTGTCACTAACCTGCTTCTCTCCACATTTCTCACAGAAAAATCAATTATTCTCACAGCTTAATTAGCAGGAAATATGTCAGGATAAACTGCTTGAATCATTGCAAATTATTGTATTCATTCTTATGAGGGTTTTAGTTGTCCTCAGCATTAAAAGAGAATATTAGCTCTGTAGCACTTCTGTAAGCAGGCTGACAAGTTTGCATTCGTACAGGTGCATTTCACGTTCTCTGTGTCAGGATTTCTTTTCCTTTGCAGATAAATTTACAATATTTGAGAAGTTTGAACTGAAATTTTGAAGCATGGGAATCTATTTCAAAACAATTTTTCAGATACACATACCTTCACACACAGCTTTCAGATACACCAGTTACTCTTAGGACTAAATATTTTGGTTCTTTCAGGAAAACAATAAAGTGGGACTGTGACAGGAATCTACTAAATTATTTTCCAGCACAAAGCATGTTGATAACCTTGCCTTGAAAAGAATACACCTTTACACTTTGGAGTTTGCACTTAATACATAGCAAAATGGTATCTTTTATGCTAAGTATATTGCTTTTAACTTCTGCAAAGACTTAGCTGAGTATGACTTATTTTTTGGAAAAAAACCTTGTTTCACACATGTAGCAGAGAAACATTCTAAATTGTTTCTGATATTCAGTCCATGAAAACATCTTGCTCTGGGATAAGTAGGACATTTCCCAGCTCTGGATTGTGTTGGGGTGCACTAGATTTGGGGTAGACACATGGAATCCATCCCCCTCTGCCCAAGTCTGTGGGTTGACATTGTGAAATTGTACTGCCTGATCACACTCTGCTTCTTCCCTGCTTCACTTATTGCACCAGATAGGGGATTATTGGGGGCTGTGAAGTGAAGGAAAATGCCAGCTGCATGCTAAGTCAAGGAGGTGAGGAATGAACAGGGCAGGAGATAGCTTGTGGGGAGAGGACAGTTTCCTTACATATCAATTGCATCCTGCCCCTAAGAACAAGCTCCTTGAATTGCCTCAGATACAACACCAAGGAAAGGTACTTTAATATAAGAAGCTCATTATCATAGAGAACAAACTTGTGGTCCTGGTGCCTGATGTTCTGAAGTGCACAGACAGACGTCAGCTGGGAACGCGCTTCAAATGTCTAAAGTGAGGGCTTAGGTTGTTATCCTCTGGAAAGTTTGAAACTGGAGGTCCAAAGAAAATAAGTAGGTTTTGTATTCATTGCCTTGGACTCCAAGCAATAAAAGTGAGATAATACCTCACAGGAGTTGTGAAAATTAGGAAATTAATTATTCACACTTTACCAGATACGTGGATTAGTTACTGAGGCAATACAGTGACAAATGCCACTGAGAAGCACTTAAGGAAAGGAGAAATTCTGTCTGAACACCAATGCATAAACAGCCTTTGGTACATTAGAGGTGAGGAGAAAGAGAAGATTAAAATCTAGGGGAAAATAGGGGGGTTTGAATAAATTATTCTGATCTGAGCATCACTGTTGCCAGCTACTAAATGAGGAAGGGCATCTATGGAAAGATTTAAATGTGCTTCTGTCTTCGGAGTGCAGGACTAAATGAAGATCAGGTAGGTTGATTTAATTGCAACATTTCCTAACTTATTAGTGTTTGTTTTTTAAAACGTGGTCAGTATCCTTTGCTCATGCTTCCCCCCTGCATGAAGTTAAACCTCATGTTAATGATAAAAAAATCCTCCTCTCAGCAATACTGAGTATTGAGGTAAAGAGATCTAAGTATCTTAAATTTTTTCTTTGTATCAAATTCATAGTACTTCACTATGTGTGGTAGTCCAATAGTTGCTGTGCTTCCTAGACACTTTCAATAGTCAACGTTATTGCAATGCTATGCCAAACGGGAGACTCAGGAACTTAAAAGCAATAAAAACTACTCATAACCTAATCAAAAAGTTGGATAAAAATCACCAAAATGCAATGGATTAATTTCAGAGAAATACCAGGATAATATTCAGAAATAGTCTTGCTTTTATGGACATGAATTTCCATCTCTTCAGAAATACAAATAGGACTATACAAACCACTTTTAAAATCTCTAATTGCTCTTATGCATTCTACTCCAATTATAACTTAATTTTCAGTACCTTGCTTGAAATCTTCTGAGATTTACAGTTACATCTGGTTGAAAAAATGGAATAAAATTCACAAAAATGCTGATAGTGTTCCCTTATTTCTCTTTTGTGTCCAAATGAAATAAAATGAATGATATCTAGAGTGTTGTTTATAAGCTTTCCCTTTTTTTTTCTTTCTTGTCTTTATCACTTTGCCAGTATTCAAAAGTTTTTCAATAGCTAAAAAATGTCACTGAGTGGCAGGATAAAGATTTACATTACTTCTTTGATTTACAAGGCTGTTGGATTTTTACTTCAGAACTCAGATGGTTTTCAAGTGTTGCAGAGTGGCAAATGGAAACATGAAAGCATTTTCTCTGTAAAATTCTTACCAATGGATTTAATGTATTGACAAAGGGAAAAAAGTACTAATATTCGTGCCTTTTAAACCTTCAAAACATTTTTAAAATACGTATTTTCTCAAAACTATTTATTTTATTCCCTTAAAAGATGGGGCAAAAAAGGTGGGTCTATTTGACTGGTTATTGTCCACAATAAACTGGAATGTGATATTTTCACCAGGTACATATCCCTTCTCAAGAATATTTTCTTTCTGTGATATTTCTTGAATTCAGACTTTAGTAAGTAAGTACAATTATAAGGAAAAATGAATAATGAGACAGAAACAAGTATATTCAGTTTAAAGTACCAAGAAGTATTTGACTCCCAGTGATTTAGTTAAAGTCTGGTCAAGGAGTTTCCATGAATTTCCACACTTATCTATTGTGCTCCTTTTTTTTTTTTTTTTTCAATGATATATTAAATTGTAGAAATATAATGGAAGAATAATTAGAAAAAGCAGGTAAATGGAGATGAGGTGAGAGTAGTTGGGTTATGCAGTCTACAGGGGAGCACAGGCTGACTCTAAAAGATAAATCATATTGAGGGCAAAGTATGTTCGTTGCTGGGAAGTCCCAGGAACCTATATCCTGCACCAGATTCTTCCTTTCCAACATAAATTCTCACAAGTTTTGTTTATAATCAAGACAAAGTCATAGGAATGGAAAGCAAAAGCACTGAGTAGAAATTCCAGTATTATACTTGTCTGTCCTTTGTGAACTGTACTCTGCAGAATTAGATGTTTGATGAAGAAAAGGGGACTGAGTATCAACAAAAGAGTCAACTTGAGCAAGTGGGAGGGAAAATGAAAGAACTCCTCACCTGGCAAGATATTTCTTATGCTTAGCACATTTCCTGGGGAAAAATACCACACATCTGTTTGATAGATCCTCCTAGCAATATCTTTTGTGCATGAGCATCTTATATCTGTTTCTGCTTGAAAAACTGTTGCATAAAAGCAAAAATGTTATTCAATTACTGACCCTCATAAAGAAGAAATTAACTCCTTGATGCGCTAAAGAATGTGTTTAATGGAGAAAAAAGTGTTTATTTTATATGTTTCTTAGGGGTAGGAGCAAAAGCATTTTGCTGTAGAGACAATTTGTGTGTTTACATCCACATGTGCGCATATCTCCATGTGTTGAAAAACATGCTAACTTGTAAATGTATATTTCACTATCTAATGTAGATTTTTTTGTTTAATTTTTTATTAAGTTGGCTGGAAACCTCAAAAGCACAGAAAATAATTAGAAGCAAATAATTCTACTCTGTAAAAGTCAGCAAAACAAATAAGTCTCAAATTCTCGACAGTTCAATTCTTACACAGACATTTGGTAGGAAACTGGATGGGCAAATTTTTGTGAAAGTTTGTAAGTGCACTAAAGTCACTCCAAATCCCTGTGAGTCAGGATCAGGCTTCATGTGTGTAACAACAGCAGCAAGTAGTGAGCAGTAGACAATTCCAGCTGTGCAAAAATGAAAACTTTGGGACTAAACTAAACTAAACTAAACTTTAGGATCACTTCTGCATTTGCTCTAAAACAACATAGAGTTCAATGAGGCCATAAGGAGGAAACATTTGAAATTTAAAGGCAGAAATAACATCAAAATATAAGTTATCTTTTCTCTTTTCAAAAGTTGTTTTTCATTTTGTGAGTACTTAACTAGAATCTCTTTTTTCCTCCTTTCCCTTAGCATCTCTGTGCTATCTCCTTCTTTCAGGATGCTACTTCTGTCAAGCAGCATGTCTTCTTCATAAATTATTATAAACCAAAATCTTCTCAAAATACTTCATAAAATGTATATTTTTTTAATGTACATCATAGACGAAATGCTAATTGTTTGCCAGCAAGTGGTCATCAAAAAACACATCCCAAGAAAAGCTGCAAAAGCCTTCTGGGACAATGTGAAAGAGGTGAATAAAAAAAGAGTGTGCACCAAGTGAGATATACAGAGCTGTACAACTGGATGAGCAGAGAAGAAGCTTAGTAATCTTTATTCCCAAGCAGGGAAATTCTGTGCTTACAGGGAGGTACAGAGACGTCTTTGAGTGGTGCTGTTTTTTTAAATGTGGGTGTTGTTTAGAGTGTCAAGGTAAAATGAAGGTGAGTCGTCTCTTAGTTTGTGCTGAAGAAGTCATATAATCACTAATATGCCTGGAGGATGAGTCTTAAGTTTTCCAGCTTGCCATAGAGTAGGAGCAAGCAATACAATTTCCACACAGGTGGGTTCTCATGCATCATACAGGTGCTGTGCCTGTAGGCAACCCTGGTGCTTTTAGCATAGTGAAATCTTTTTGAAGGAAAGTGAACTTGAATCCTTTAGGACTACATGTGGGAGAGAGGAAACACAAGCTCTAACAGAGTCAGAAGCACTCAGAATTTTATGTAGCCACAGCTATGTCAAGCATCCAGCCCCAGCTGATGTTAAAAAACTCTTGCAGCTGGGCAAGTGTTGTTTAATGGAAAACACATCAAAAAATATGAAATACTGAAGTGCTTTCTTGAATCATCAGTTCTCCAATCTCTTCTACTTGCCTGCATGTGATAGCTCCCCTAACAGTTTAACACGACAAAAAAATCACTTAGGCAATGCTCAAACCTTCAGGGTTGGTTTGTTGCTGATGCTGAATTTTTCCTTCCTTAGTTTTCCTATCAGCTGCTAGATGCTGGATCCCATGGTGGGAGTCAAATCTTGCTTCACTTAGAGTCACAACGAAAGATGTCCTCTTCCAATATCGCCATATTCTAACTCAAAGGAATAAAGAAAATTTTACCATGCATAGGAAAGGAAGGCCAGAAGGTCATTGTAACTCCCATGCACCTCCTTAACATTATCTGTTTCTCTTGCAAAGCACTCAGATATTATTGTGGCAAATCTGCAGATGACAAATATTTTGAAGTAACCATACTTCTAAAAATGTACTATCGTTGCTTTTCCCATGTGTGTTATCCATGTGATCTGTTATTTTTCACAATTGTTGCAGGTTTATATTTATTTTGCAACATTTATAACTAATGTGTTTTAATTTTACGACTTCTCAAACAAAAGCTGCCCCATTTTCTGTGCTAAGTCTCTGGAAGAGGAATCTAACAGGGATCTAACCCCATTTCTACAGGAAATTAATTTTGATTGTTTCCCACAAGTTCAAAAAACTGTATTTAGTGATCTGCATTTACTTTTATTAAGCCAGGAGCAAATCCTATAGTAAAATTAACCTTTCTATAAAATTGGAATTTTTCACATTTTGAGTAAAATTCTCAGCAGAAATAACAAGTTTCTAAACTATTTGGGTCTTGTTAAAATTAGATTTAGATGTGAATTTAAAGTAGAATTAGATTAAGATGCTCTGGTGAAATGAACCTTATTCAAATGCAAATTGAACATGAACCAGCACAATAAATTGCCTTGTAGGTTTCTGTTTGCCTCTAATGATCCATGTTACACCATTTTCCTCTTTCAATTTTAGCTCTTATCACTTATATAGGTACAGAAACCCAAGAACAAAAACACTATGAAGAAATTTGTTTAGTTATAGATTACTGGTCAAACATTAAATAAATCAGATGTATAGCAGATCCAGGATCTGGAGACTTGTAGATTCTGACATTCTAAAGACTAGTTGAAGAGTGTTACTGCCTCTTCCATTGCTTTTCAAAAAATTGCTGAATTACTTGGGAAAAAGATGTCAAGATGCCCAATGTTTATGTCTCTTGAAGCTTCTTTATACTTGTTTTAGATGCATGCCTTGAGGCATAGTTTTTCACACTAAATTCTACAAGATGGTGAAGTGGCAATACAAAAATGCAAAAAAATTACAAATAAGAGAGCAGCCAAGTTCAGTTTTTGGATGACTTTTGTAGATCCTAGCTAGGACATAGGAGGATTTCTTTACTACAGATCTGCACACATAGAAACCAATTAAGAGGTTAGAAAGGCAAAATTGAAACTCATTCCCCAGGATTTTGTTTTGATTTATATGTTCTCTACTCCTTTCCAAGAATGTCTTTCAATGAGGGAAATGTTTAAACTCTTGTTTACTCTTTGTACAGAAAATTAGGGGTTGTGTTAAAATATCTATGGTTTTGTCTTTAGATTGGCTTTAATTGAGGAACACTTTAGAACTGCATTCTCTACAGAAGCATGTATAACTATTATGAGGAACATATTTTTTCTGCAAAAAATGTAGGCTGTAAAAACTGGTAATTCTTTTCTCTTCATGTTATCTAAACACTAATGACCTTTCCTTCCTTTCATTGAATTAAATGTTAAAAGTTAAGAGGAATAGAATTCTAGACAAGAAAGCAAGCAAGCAAGAAAGAAGGAGCTATAATTTGTCTACAGGAGATCATCAGAGGTGATAGACTCATGGGAAGGATTTACTAGTTGTAATTCAGTTTCTAAATATGTTCCATACTAAATGAATCTATATTGTATCTATAAGAGATCTATAATCTTCTATTTCTTCTGAAGATAAATCAACAAATATAGGCATCAGTTGTTGTTACCTGTCAGTACAATGGGTCTCTTTGCCATTATCCCTTTCTGAGGTGGGCCAGGTAAGATGCTCATGGAGACACAGCACACAGAGAAATTCATACACACGAAGAGTGAAGGAAAAGAAAATGGAGTATGATTGTGGGGGGGCAGTTTTCCCTTTTTTTTTCTGTTTGCAAAGACAGCGAGCATGAAGGCATCTGTGCCTGTCTAAATTCAGCCAAAACCATCTGCCAACTAGTTGCAGCTAAAGGGTAGAAAATCTAATTGTGACTCAGAGGAGTTAGAAGGGAACGTGGGAGAGAAGGCCCAGGCAATAAGCTGTGGAGATGTGTAACAGTTGGCTGAAAAGGGATGGAAGGCAGTTAAATGAATGGGGACCATCTATTCTTGCCACACTTACACTACGTGAACCCGATAATTAAATGAACAGTTATAGCGTAATGTACTGCAACACAGAGCGAGGTTTTTCAGATTCCTGCACAGTCCTGTGCTCTTCCTCCCATTTATACTGTCCTCCTCCACAGCTCCAAACCAGCATAATTAGGAAACTCACTGCACAGTAAATTGGTAGTTCTGTATGGTTATAGTTAGCTGAAATCAATGCTGGCTCAAAGTTATGGTGGAATCATAAACTGATTGCCTTAATGGAATTACTTATCATTGCAATTATTTATCAATTATGACATTACCTCAAGTTATTCCTTGCTATTGATTGTACCATCCTGTGCAATTTAATATTCATTTTTGTTACGGATTAGAAACACATGAGGGAAAAATGCAGATTAGTACATTTTTCTCTTCAACAGAGAATACCTTGGGAGACAGAGCAACTAATAATATATAAGAGCATAATGGTTAAAGCCTGCTTAAACCAAAAAATATGGTCATTTTCTGAGCTATCACAAGATCACTTCTGCTCTAATATAATATTGGTCTTTCCACAATAAGGTTTATAATTTTTACTATAGTCATAAATGGGAACACTATTAAACACAAGCACAACTATCAAGAAGATCCAGAAAACCCAACAACTCAGCCAGCCTGGGCAGTTTTCTATAGTGGAGCATTTCTATAGTGGAGAATTTAGAAAACTTCAGAATTATTACATATGTATAAGTATACATATACATATACATGTACATGTACATGTACATATACCTGTATGTGTTTATATACACACGCATATGTATATGTATGCATACATATATGCATATGTAATAGTTATGGATATATATTACATATATATGAAATTTTATTTATATATATTTATGTATATATGGTGGTAACATGTATATAGTTGAATATAGTATGTTGGATGGTTTTCACTTGGTCTCAGATTTTTCATCTGAGATATATTTTTCCCCATTTCCTTTCCAAGAGCCACCATCCTGGAAAGTTCCGTGATCCTGTAAATCAGAGAGGGCTGATGACATGATGTAAACTTTCATCCTAGCACAGGTCTTGCACCTTCTGCATTGAGCTGAGTCACTGTTGAATGCAATTTATCTCTTGCATTTTTAAAAGGTCTAATTTAGAAGGAAAATTAGCTTGGCTACTGTCTCCTCCCTATATTGACACCTCAGGGTTCAAGCTATAGGGAAGTGATAATTCCTGGTACACAAGGAAGAGAAAGGCTACTGCAATATAATGATTGAGTGATAATGACAAACTTCACTTTTCAGTAATTTATTTGGTGCGTATCTGAAATCATTCAGCAAGCAGAGGGAAGGTTGACTTTTAAACAGAGAACAAAATCTCCTAGATTGTCCCTTTTAGTCTTTTGCATTGATCTAATTATAGGAAAGCTATCATTCTACCAGAAGCTTTAAATATCAGAAATGACTAACACTTCTTAAGGTTACTGTGCTGGAACAGAACTTCGGAAATCCTTTGCAGAAGAAGGTTACATAAAGCCAAAAAGTTCAGATAGGAACTTAGATTTGAAAAGAACTAGGAAATAAATATAGAGAAACATATTTGCCACAAATTTCACATGGATTGATTCTTAAGAAGACTTAGAGGAATATTATGGTTTTCTGTATTCTCTTCAACTGTACTCCTGTTTCAATTGGGCATTTTATTCACAGAAGCTGCAATTTCTCAGAAATGGTATTCTAACACACTTCAAAGATAGACTTGTCTAGACCCACTGATAAATTTCATCAGATGTTCTTGTCTCATTTGATGCTGTTCATGAAAGTTTAATTATGGAGTGAAAAATCCTTATGAAAATCTGAAGTGTTAATCTTATTTTCTGTTTTATTTCCATTGGCTTATCCCGTATGAGGGCAGGTATAAATGCACTTCTGATGTTCCAAAAGCCATTTCATTTTCACGTGCCTCTTTGGAAAGAGTGGACCACCAGCTTTAAACCAATGAAAAGTCTTTGTAAATACTTAAGGGATTCTAAACATAATAACCCTCTTTAAAAGTTATGTTATTCCTTTTTTACATGCTGATCAGAAACATTTAGAGGCAAAGCAGATACTGTTTTCATGTAAACTAAAAATCTTAAACCACAATTTTCACAGATAAATCCATCAAACTAAAGAAAAAATCACTTAGGTAAAACAAAATATACTAATGCATTCTAATAAGCTATTAAACTTTACAAATTGGAGTGATTCATTTGTCTAGCTACAGAAATGACACGTCAGTCATCTAGTCTGTTTTCCTTCAACTGCTAAAACAACAATTGTGTCCACCATGGAAGATGCGCTTGTTCTCTGATGCCAGGCTTTCACCCTACTACTCCTTTAAGGAAATTAAGTGTGCATGAACCAGCTTGCATTATTCTATAATTTTCTGCTGCCACAGCTTGATTAGTTGAAATTATTACAATTATACAGACAAATATTTTTGAAATAATTTAATAATAATAATGATATAGACATAATTTTGAAAAAATAATAATTTATTTTGAAATAATTTGAAATAATTTGAAATAATTTTGAAATAATTTAATAATGAACAATTAATAAAATATTCCCTAAAATTCCAAGGCAAAATAACATTGATACTCCCTAAGTTATGTGATAGTAGTGAAGATTTAAGTAACAAATACTGCATAAACTTGAGTAATATCTGATTTTTCAGCTGCAGTAGGCAGCAGAAGACTATTTATTTAGGTGACAAGGAGCTGAAGGAGATTTTAAGCAGAAGGGACCAAAAATACATAGACAGGAAGCACTATTGAGACATTCTGGTTTTACTATGTAATATTTCATTTTCAAACAATTTATATTCACTGAATAGATAACTTACCAGCTGGCTGATAAGGAAAAAGGCTAAGCTACTCAAGTAACAAGAACCATAAAACATATGCTCTAACTGCAAATTCATGTTTAAAAATTATGGGCTGAAGAGCCTTTATGAATCCATGCCTGAAGTAAGAACCCAAATTACGTTTTCTGAAGAATTCAGCCTGAGTAACCCTAGAAGACCTCAGCTCTTTTGGCATTATATGTGTTTTGAATACCACTGCCACAAACCTGCCACTCTTTCAGCAAAAGCATCTTCATTTATTTGTCAGATTTCTTGACAAAGTCTAAAATCTCCCTTTCCACCTTTAAATTGACAAGGTGACTATTAAAGCCAGCAGAATCCTTCCTGGCCTTATGATCCACCCTGAAACTGAGTGTCTGAGTAGTATGAGCTCTGGAATTTCCCTCCCACCACAAAAGCTTTGCACAAGTACCAAGCAGCCACTCTAAAGCGTGAGATAACAGCTGTGGTAGTTCACTGGCTTATGCCTGACTTCCTAGATTTGAACACAGCTTTTTTCGCAAATATGAATTTATAGATTTTCCTCTTCAGTCTTGCAAACAAGCAGGTGCTTTGTGCTAGTTCCATGAAATATTCTGGAAGCCTTGAAGGTGTCTCCCATATCAAATATAAGCTACTTGTTTTTACCTTCAAGGACAGTGAAGGACATTAGTCATATTATTTAGGATCCTATTCAGCATCTCTTGTCTGTTAGCAAGAACTTATCTTCTGCATCTGATCAGCCACTGCCTTAATGGTGTTAACCTGCTATGTTTCTGAAAGACATCATGGTGCTTTTCCCCAAGTCCTTGCATTTCTAAACAGCCTACAACACCAGAAATATTTCCTCATAATTCTCTGAAAACCTGTCTCTCAGAAAAGCCAGAGCACACAAAGATTTGATGTCTGGTGTCCTTGTTGACTAACCTTTCCTCTTTGGACTCACTGATCTTTCAGTCCTCTTGTCTTTATCCATCACTCCGAAGAGATCACTCCAGTACCTCTCACTCCACTTTAGAGGGAACCATTAAGCAAGCAGTGAACTAAAAGCAGAAGGAATACCAACATTTCCTCTTTGTGTTACAGCATTGTGAAAGACTTACTGACCTCCAATTGAAAAGAAAGAGCAAAGGCAGCACAGTCCAGAAGAAGCTTCGAGAGCATGGACCTTGAGATGAAGGCCATACATTTCTTCTTGAGATCCTCCTGAAGGCATCTCTGTCCTGCATTAAAACAATAATTAAGGTGCAACCTGACATCAGCGCATCCTAGTGCCTAACTTCAAGAGATCTAATCCAGAATGCTGGCTGACATTAACTGCACTATTTTTTCAGCAACCATGAAATTAGCACATACATGAAATTAAAATGGAACTTCAGGAAAAGCAACACCTTGATAAAATATCAAATGGTCATGAACAATTAAAAACATACAAACAAAAAACAAACAAAGAAGGCAATGTAGAAACAATAGAATATTTTTCATTTTAATTGATTATGAATTAACTGCTTTATTTTATAATTTCTAATGCATTATCATTTTCTTCCTGAAATTTTCATTTTCACTTCAAAATTGCTAACTCTTTAATTGTCAAAAAAGGCATGAAAACATATTCAAGTAAATACTGACAGTTTATGTCTTTTATTTAGTCTCAAAGTGAGAAATTGAAGTTTTGGTACAATGGAGACTTTTATTGAAACTCTCCAAAGTTTCTGCTCTGACCTAATTTATTTCCCAGTTCAATTTATCAAGCTAAAAAATCCA
Source organism: Cettia cetti (assembly GCA_013401135.1). Classification (NCBI taxonomy): domain Eukaryota; kingdom Metazoa; phylum Chordata; class Aves; order Passeriformes; family Sylviidae; genus Cettia; species Cettia cetti. The sequence goes on along the minus strand of VZUI01063514.1, from coordinate 6,145 downwards.
TTCCTGATCCAACTTTATGGTTCGCCCGAGTCTGAGGCATGGATCTCTTCCTAACCATTCTAGTGAACTTTTGCAACTAATGTTTTACCTCAGCTCTTACCCTTTCCATCTGTGCTGAGAACAACTATAATTTAGAGTAGACTTTATGAGCATAGCCCAACTTTTGGGAAAGTTTAGCAGTACAATTTAATCACCAGGTTTGGGATAAGTGGATGGATTTTAACAAGGCATAAGATTTATGAAGGGATAAATATAGATTCTCAGGAAGAAAATATTAAAGTATGAAAGGCTATTAAACTTACGATGAAGGATCTAGGAGCAAGAGACATAGCAAGTGATTCATCCTACAGCTAAGTAGCATATTTTTTGTCTAACACTGATTGTATCTGTATCTCTTGGGATGCAGAACCTGTTACAAAAAAAGGAGAAAAAATGAGGGCTTTTGCATTTTCAAAAGATACTTCTCCATAATATTTGAGAACTACCTTAGAAGCATTTATATATATTTTAACTGATGGCAAAAGTTTTAATGCCTAAGAGCCTGTAAACATTTTAGAGAGCAAATCAAGAAATGGAAACCTGTTTCAAAGAACTGCCTCTCAAGAGCCTGCCAGGAAAACAGGTATATTACAGTATAAGTTATTTTATTTTGTTGGGCTAAAGAGAAAGGAGAGATAAGTAAAAAGATGAAGTATAGAAAAGTGGAATCACTTTGATCTTTCTGGTTTGCCACCCATTTTATCATGGGTAGATAGGATGCTGAAGGTGAAGTATATTTTAGAAGGCTACTTACTCAGAAGTGGAGTGCTTTATGATTGGAAATGAGAGTACTGCCACAAAAAGGATAGGGTGAAATATCAAATGTTCCATTAGTTCAAAAAGACATTTATACCCTCAACTACTGTTGGAGATGTAAAAATGTAGTTCCTCTAAATAGGCAAATGACAGAAACATGTAATGTGGGGAAAAAAGCTCTTACAAAGAAATACTCTACATTTTCTGTCTACTTCAAACATCACTTAATGACAAATGCAGTGACAGCCATACAACAAGTAAAGACTTGATGGATTTTTTCGTTACAACTGCCTTATCTTGTGAAGGGTCCTTACAAGAAACATTGAAATCCTACTGAGTAGCTTCATGGAGGGTCTGAGAACCTGAGCCACCATGCTGTGCACAGCTTTTCAGTGGCCCAGGGCGCTGGAGTGATGCCACTATCCACCGGAATTTAAGAAGCTGAGAGTCAGCTGAGAATAGTGTGAGTCACACCAATAATCAGTACAGTGATCTTTTATGAATGAAAATGCAGCAAATGAGAAATGTCCTTAACATAGCATTGAAGTATTCTGTGTAGAAAAAAGGTCTTTCCTATTTCTCCATAACAGAAGGAAGAAAAATATAAATTAATTTCCCTTTAACTAACACACACAAACAGATCCATATATATGGCTATTCCCTCCTCAGCAATTTTTTTCCCCAACATTTTCATATGACATATATACTTTATATGTACATATTATTACATACAGCAGAGGATCTACCATTGCTCTTTCAGTTACTTGCAATCTGCCCAGGCAACTCACCTGAATTGTGAGGCTTTATATAACCTCTTTTCTTGGGAGCCCTTTGAAGGAAAGTTGTGAGCTGAATTGATCCTGTATTGTCAGTGTTAGTGTGCACTTGACTCTTGTCTTTCCTGGGAAATCCTGTCCATCTGGGTGATGGAATATATCAATCAATGCTACACATGAAAAAACAATCCTGGAAAAAAAACCCGCTACTAATAACCATTAACTGGGTGGTTGCCAGCGACAGAAGAATTCATTGCATGCACGGTCTGCTCCCTTACTCATCCGAGGTGTGGTTCAGAAAGAGGGAAATGGAGAGTGGACAGCAACAATCAAGAACCTGTTCCTCACATAGGCTTGGCTTCTAACCCAGCACACCAGAAGGAAGTCCCTGCCTAGCAAGACCATGCATAATAAATAGAAAGGTCAGATAGATTTACTGTTTGGTTGACATAGAGAATAATTATTCCATTACTTGTTCATAGTGTAAAGGCTTATTCCAGGCACTGTCATTAACTCTTTAGTGATCAGAAAGCAAAATTTCTCATGGATGTACATGATAGAGTTTTCATTGCAGCATTCGCAAGTAAAAATTCAACAGAGGATATTAATCACATTATAAGGTATCACACATTTTATTATGTATAATATAATAACATTATATGATTCAGAAGCCTTCACAACCAACAAAAATTGAAAAAAGTCTAAAATGCCAATGTAAAAAATATTTTATAGGTGATAGCATGAAAGACAGTCCTACTCACCAAGTAGACAGAATTAAAATACCTAGAAAGAAGCCTCTTTTAGATCTCACACAACCCTTCAGGTCTTACTCCTTCTTCCTGAAACAACCAGAGAGCAAAAGTAAAGAACAAATTCACCCTCCTCTCTGGTTCTTTTTTGTTCCTTGCTTTTTTATTTCTTGGGAAAGAGTGCACATACTTAAAAACAGAAAGCCACTAGCATCAAGAAAAGGGCAATGAGCCTGGGAATAAAATTGACACTGCCTTTTATAAGACACGTAGCTGTAAGATCTCACTGGCTAGTAGAGGAAAAGTGAAGGAAACCTTGGAAATCAATGCTGCTGAAAAGCAGTAGGATTCTGAGTATCCCAAAGTATAGAATAACAATCTCCTGAGTTACACCCATGAGGTCCTGCCCTTCAATATAAAACTTGTAAATACTACCTGTGCTGTCTGAATCAATAAAGATTGATGCAGAAAGAGATATTACTTTCTGCAAAGGAAAAACATAAAGTAAACTAAAGGAGAGAAGAGATGTTCCATTAAATTGTACTTTTTGTTTTATGAAAATACTCATAGCCTTTAAATCTGGTCCCTTTCCACGTACATATTTAGCGACTTTTCAGAAAATACATGGAGTTATTTGTGCATCCAAATGAAAATGGCATACATTTATACTAAAAAGCTGTATGATATGACTAAGAAATATATTTGGCTAAGAATAAAGCTATGTATATAACAGAATCTATACCTGGAAACTATCTATTAGCTGGTAGGTTTACTTCATTCACACAAGGACCCCCGTTGTTTCTATTAGGGGCCTTCTTTGTTTAGACTTAAATAAATTGGGAAGACCTGCTTTCCTCCTGAAAAGCATATCCTAGAATGTAGACCTGAATCTGACAATTATATTTATGTAAAACAGTGATGCTCCAGTGAAGCAACATTACTGTGGTAGGGATATTTTGAGCCTGTACCCACAGCTCAACTGTAACACAGTTGGAAGGAGTAAACATCTCTGCATTCCTACTACAACTGACTTGTCAAAGATATAATAAAAAAGTAGAAGTCCTCAAATTTTGAGATGTTCTATAATGCATGTGATTTCATCAGGCATTTTAAGAAGAAAAAAAAAAAAGAAAAAGAAAAAAAGAAGGGAAAAAAAACCCCAAACAAACAAAAAAACACAACATAAATCTCAACAAATTTCATGATGGAGAGATTTTTCAGGGGATGAGAACTTACCGGAAGCATTAACTCAATAATTCTTAGGAAGTCTAGCACCAAATAGAAGAAAAACAAAATATTGGTAGTTGCAATATTCCTGATTGTGATAGCTTTTATGTTTTCGTATGTGCTATCATCCATGATTCTCTTCAGATGGAATGCTACAGCAAACCTTTAAAGTCCCCATTGGGAGATGTAAAGTAATTTTAAAATAAGAAAGCAGAATTTAATATAAGCCCTTGATGCCTACTGCTTAGGGTCTTTGAAAATTATAAGCACATTAAACTGTTGGTCTAGTGTTATTAAACTAATATTTCATTTTTATTTTCCAGTCCATGCTTTAGAAAAAGCTTTATGAACTCTTAACAGTCTTCCAAAGGCTGGTTACTTAGCAGGGTAGATCATACTGCCTTGTTACTGCAAAAAAATTGACAATTTTTGGTAAAGTATTGCTGACAGCAGGTTTGTGTATATTATTAGGAAACTCAAACAGAAGGAGATACTGAGTTTTATGTCTTTCTCGAAAAATTTCTTCATTGCTGTCACCAATGGGCTTTCAGTTGCTCAACTAATTAGTTGTTCTAAGCCCTTCTGCTGTAAGAGTTGCTTCACTTCTCTCCTTGTTTGTCATCCACCTGTTATAGCTTGTGTTTTCAAACTGTGACTGCTCTGGGACACAGCCTGGCACACACTGGATGTTTGTGCAGCATCTACAACGAGTCTCCAACCTGGCTGAGGACTACCTGTGCCAATATTTATTTGAATAATTGCGAATCCTAGGCCTATGAGAGTTCTTTGGGTGGAAAAAAAAAATGCACTGGAGCAAAAGATGTAAATATTTTTCTGTGTTTCATTGATGGGATCTCTTCAGTCAAATGGTGCATAAATTAGCATAGGCAGCATAGTTTATAAGACAGATGCTCTTGCAAGAAATCAGAGCATCAAGTTAGAATGTGAAATTTCATTCTTGGGGAAATCCCAAAGATTTTATAGCTACTTGTGCTTCAAACAGTCAAAAAATTTTATTCCAGATATTTTTCCTCAGCTGGGATTTGAAGATGTGTTAATTTGGAAAGTGCTTTTAATTACCTCAAATAGCAACATATACATTTACTGTATGTTATTTTATTTAAATTTAAATGTTATTATAAAGAAAAGTTAAATTATCACATTTTCACAAATTCAAGCAGATATAAACACAGAGTTCCTTGTTTTTCAAGCTAGAAATAAGCAGTACTCCCATTAAATGTTTTGACATTTACAAACCTTCTGATCAAGTAACATCAAAATCTGAGGACAGGGAAAGAAACAAGATACATCTCTCCTGATTTAATGGCTCAATGAAAACTATCTAGGTGGTTCCAGGGAGATGTAAATTGCAGAAAATATTTGAACTTTAAAAGTTGTGACTGACTATTAAATTTCTACCTATTTTTTTAGCAGAAAATCTATCTCTTGCTCTGAAAAGGTACTAGAAAGGTATTAGAAAAATGGGAAAAGACTGTGTAAAACCCCACTACCTGCATCTGGTGCAGATGTGTCTATTGGGTTTTGATTCCCAGCCACATATATTTATGTGTAGTTTTGTGTTAAGCCACAGCTCCCCAAGCTGCAGGTTTTGTAAAAATATGGCATTTATTCACGGATACCCTTATATGGTGAGAGCTAAAGTTTTTTAAGGAATACTTCACCTTGCATAAACTTTGGCTACCAATGCTGAAAACAAGTTTCTCAGTTTCCACTGTCAATTTGCTCTTCATATTCTTGTCCTGCATCAATAATATCCATGCAGCATGAGGATGTGTGTGTATGTATAAAGTCAATGTGGGCTGCAGAGCTCCTGACAAAAAAAATCTCAGATGCTTACTGCAGCTTGGTCAAATGCTTTTGAAACATATCTGAAATTATCCTTGCTAGCAAGGACTGCCCTTGAAGATATAATTACTAAAAGACAATGGACTTCACCAGCTAATATGCCCACAGCTGTGCAAAGTCACTTCTCCTTTACAGTCAAGGCTGGATCCTTCAGTCAGTAGCTGTCCCTGCTAGCTCCCTGCATCAAAGGGCTGCACTGTAAAGTGAACTTGGACTGCACTCAAAGCTTACTGCTCTTCTTCCTATATATATATATATATATATATATATATATATATATATATATATATGTATACCCATTCTAGGTGTAACCTAAGATATTATATTACGCCTCCCAAGCTGTTTGGCTAAGTTTATGCTTTCCTTTCTTGTAAAGAAACTCTTGCAGGGGTGCAAGTACACAGGTACCACCTGCAGGAGTACTGCCCCACCCCTCCTATTTCTGCTTAGGAACAGAGAACAAACTATCCATACTCTTATCAGATGAGCACTGAGAAAACAGACACATGTTTTTCATAATTCTGATGTCTTTATTTGTGCAATGCAGTGGCTAAAAGTTGATACCACCTTTTGTACTTGTAGTCCCAATTCTGAGATGGCTTAAGTCATAAACTACTCCATTGAATTGGCATCCCATTTACCATAAGATTTGCTAGGGAAAAGGGAAGGGAAGGGAAGGGAAGGGAAGGGAAGGGAAGGGAAGGGAAGGGAAGGGAAGGGAAGGGAAGGGAA